>CAUYQU010003112.1:0-123560 GCA_963574635.1 Cheracebus regulus
TCTAAAATCTCTTCCTCTTTCTTTCTCTTTCATTCTTTTTTTCTTTCTTTTGCTGTTTCTTTCTCCTTTTCTCTCTTTTTCTAAAATCTCTTCCTCTTTCTTTCTCTCTTTCATTCTTTTTATTCTAAAAAAAAAAAAGAATACGCTTTCAAAGTGTATTCTTTCAAAAAAAAATTTTAAAAAAAATGTTATAAGTGTGACATGATGGGGAAGATACAATAATTTCTCCACTATCAGCAAGCTATCTCCTTTGCCAGCTGACTACTATACATATAAACAGAGCCCACTTCCACCTGTGATTGTCAGAGAAGCAAGTGTTTGACTCGCTCATTTTAATATAAATATTCTACTTTTCTCCCTTTAGTCTTTATTACATCTGAATCAAAGCTGATGTATAACCTGCCTTGAAGTAGAATGATTTGGGAGTTTTTCCTCCTTGTGATTTTTTCTTTTTTGAGGCAGAACCTCACATTGTCACACAGGCTGGAGTGCAGTGGTGTGACCACAGCTCACGGAAGCCTCAACCTCCTGGACTCAAGTGATCCTCCTTCCTCAGCCCCCAACTTGCTATGACTATAGGTTCATACCACCACACCTGGTTACATTAAAAAAAAGGTTTTTTTTTTTTGTAGAGACAGGGGTCTTACTATGTTGCCCAGGCTGGACTCAAACTCCTGACTTCAAGTGATCCTCCTGCCTTGGCCTCCCAAAGTGCTGGGATTACAGGCATGAGCCACTGTGCCCGGCCTATTATCTTTTTTATTCTGCCATGTATTATCATCTAAATTTGCATGAATATTTGTGGACTCAAATAAAGGTATGTATCCTAAAGCATGCTTTCTTTTACATAAGATTAATGACTTTTGCAATCACCACAGTTTTGCAATAATAAGTATGAATTCATATTATTATTGGACTGATAGAATTCCAATCTTAAAGGAGAATTTTCACTCCAAGTTTCATGTGGAATGTCTACCTACATTTAAAAGTGAGTACTGTATTGACTAGGCGCGATGGCTCATGCCTGTAATCCCAGCACTTTAGGAGACCAAGGCGGGGTGGATCACCTGAAGTCGGAAGTTCAAGACCAGCCCGGCCAACATGGCAAAATCCCATCTCTACTAAAAAGTTAGCTGGGCGTGATGGCTGGTGCCTGTAGTCCCAGCAGCTGGGGAGGCTGAGGCAGGAGAATCGCTTGAACCTAGGAAGTGGTGGTTGTAGTGACCCAAGATTGCAGCAATGCACTCCAGCCTGGGTGACTCTGTCTCAAAATAATAATAATAATAATAATAATGAGAAGAAGAAGTATGAATTCATAGTTTGATAGAATTCCAATTTCTAAACACTTAAAGGAAGGTTTTCACTCCACGTTTCACGTAGAATGTTTACCTATATTTAAAAGTGAATACTGAATTTTAATATTAACAACAAATTAAAATGTCACACCACGTTTGTATCACTATGCAGTGGTAACCTATACAAGGAGATGACCATTGATCAGATGCAAGTTCAGGGGTGCCATAAATAAAGTTGAAGCAGGCTTCCAGAGAGGAAGCAAAGGCAGACAGCAGGGTTTCAGCTGAATGCGAGGCCAAAGCTGATCTCTGGGTGTCTCTATGATCCCAAATGGCACTTAGAAGATGAAATGAGCCAATGTATGTAGAGAACATGGAGTACACAGTAGGTCTTTGATAAATGGTAAGTGTCTTCTTTTACGCTGTTTCTCCCTTTGGTCAGAGTTAGTTATAATGCTGCACCATACTTTTTTTTTCTTTCTTTGAGATGGAGTCTCGTCCTGTTCCCCACACTGGAGTCCAGTGGCACAATCTCCACCTCTCAGGTTCAAGTGACTGTCTTGCCTCAGCCTCCCAAGTAGTTGGGATTACAGGCATGAGCCACCATACCCAGCTAATTTTTGTATTTTTAGTAGAGATGGGTTTTCACCATGTCAGCCAGGCTGGTCTCGAACTCCTGACCTCAGGTAATCCACCTGCCCTGGCCTCCCAAAGTGCCAGGATTACAGATGTGAGCCACTGTGCCCGGCCCTGCATTGTATTTTGACCCTTAGTGAAACTTATCAGCAAAGCTTCTTGAGTCAAAGTACAGATGAGGTTAAGGACAGGGAATATCTATGCGGAAAGGATCCTGGTCCCTGGGAGATTCACACTCAATGTTGTGTAGAAAGCTGCTGTCTCCATGCCTTGTTGCTTCAGTTACCCAAAACCTCCATGTGTCTCACCATTGAGACAGTCACTGCCATGGCATCGCGACACTTATTCACCTCTTTCAAGAGTAGGTTGCAAATGTCATTAAACCCAGGACAGGCAAAGTATATGGAATCTATAGACAGAATCTGTAGAATTGTTTATGATGATTTTTAAAAACCAAAAAGATAACTGATAATTTTGGATGTAAACTGTATACTCATGATAGCCCCCTCCAGGTCTAGAATAATTAGAACTCTAAATAAATCATTTGTTTCCACAAATAGGTTCCGTCTCAGGAACAAATTGAAAAATGTGACTCTCTCTCTCTCTCTCTCTCTCTCTCTGTCTCTCTCTCTCTCTGTTCACACACACACACACACACACACACACACACACACACACAACTTTTTTGTTTTTGGAGACAGAGTCTTGCTCTGTCTCCCAGGCTGGAGTGCAGTGGCATGATCTCGGCTCACTGCAAATTCCGCCTCCTGAGTTCAGACAATTCTCCTGCCTCGGCCCCCTGAACAGCTGGGATTACAGGTGCCCACCACCACGCCTGGCTAATTTTTGTATTTTTAGTAGAAATGGAGTTTCACCATGTTGATCAGGCTGGTCTCAAACTCCTGACCTCGTGATCCACCCACCTTGACCTCCCAAAGTGCTGGGGTTACAGGTGTGAGCCACCATGCCAGGCCATTTCTAGATAAATTTCTAAATTTAATATTTGTGTTTCAGATTAAATAGCATGACTGTACATGTTTTTTTAAAAAAAGTGAATACGTTAGTGGCTCATTGTTAATTCACTCATTCAACAAGAAACTATGTGGTCTGTGGATGATACAAAGATGAACTGGAATCAGTTCTTGCTTTAAAGAGTGTAGATCTCAGAGCTGGTGTCTTGGAGAAAGGTTATCTAAGATGTAAAGTAAAACTGCAGTCATCAGACCATGGCTCCCTGTGCCTAGCCCCTCCCCCAGCCTTCCCCCCTCCTCTTTCTCCCCTGCCTGTGTCACCTGCCCACAAAACCTTGACCTGCCTACCCCTGACAGGGGCGTCACAGATTGGCGTTCCAGGTAAGTGCGGGGTGTCATTTCAGCTTTGTAGACATCTTCCTTCTAATTCTGTAAATGGCTTTCTTCTATGGAGGTAGTACATTTTCATGGGTATAACATTCATGCCTTTCTTTTGCTTAAATCAGTCTAATACTCTGAAGGTTCTATGTTGTGTAACTGATTGTAACGATTGGTGTATTCAATTTAAACAGCTCAAGACCAACTTTTAGCCACAAGATGGAGTGCGAGAGCCAAAGCTAGGAAATCTTAGGGCCTTTATGGTGTTGATTTGTTTTTCTCTGAATTGAAAGGCCTAGAATTGTATTCAGTTCAGCACTTGGAGCCCAAAGTTCAGCCTCATAAGATGCGTGAAGTTAGCCAAGTTGCTTAGTGGGCCACCCAAATAGTATTCCACTAAACATAGGATTTAGATTTAATAATTTGTTGAAAACAGGGAAATCGATGACCAGTGCAAGAGAATGGTTTGGGTTCCGTCATACCAAACAATGTACAACTAGTAATGATGGTGCTTTTGTCTACAAGTCTATATGTCAAATAGCCCTAAATCAGAAGGAGCAGGGTTAATTCAATTTTAGGAGTCACCGTGTGGACATAAAATGGATTGCCCCAAATCTTAACAATCAGTGGTTCTTCGTACAATTCTTAATTTTTGCAACTTTTTCTCTAGTTTGAAATTACTTGCAAATGAAAAGTAAAAAGAAACAAGAAATAAAGTTTCATTTTAGTCAATTAGACAGAGCATGATTTTATCACTTGGTAAAAACTAGAGCACTTAAACTGCCCTTAACCTACTTCTTAGTGGAGAAAAAAACAATGTTAAAGTTTGCCGAGATCAGCAGTGGTGAAATTAAACACAATTGGCATTAATTAAGGGAGTGTGAAAATTTGATCCACATCCATGATCAGAATCCCAAGTTTTCTTTATCATTGGGATTTTGGAATCTCCAATGAGTTGGAGACCAAGCAGCAATGTCAGAATATTTCCATAGGGAGGTGGTGTTTGCTCACTGTGACACAGAAAGAGGAGGGGATCTGTTCTTGGACTTCTCTAGTGTCTTTTAGGAAGACTTCTGGCTTAATGGGCTTGCTCCCTACTCATGACTCAGACACCATGATGCTGGCTCACACTAGGGTTCAACAGCTGGAGGACCGTGCTTCCTAGGTTTGGAAGGCTAAATTTATTCCAACACTCTGATTGTAAAGTAAACCAAGCTCCAATCTTCACTTCACTTCTAAGACTACCAAAACAGGACCCACCATAATGAATAAAACAGTAGTGAGTGCTGTGCTGTGGGGCTGGTTCCATTTTTTATTACCTGGAGTCGGCTTAGTCTTTCTCTTCCTATCAAATGACATATGGAGTATATTTTCTCAAAAATTAGGCCGAGTTTGGCAGTCTGGTACAGATTTTCGAGATTTATGAATGAGTTCAAAAGGAAGTGGTTTGTTTTTTGGTTTGGGGGGGTTTGCTTCTTTGTTTATTTGTGTTTTGTCGTTGATGTTTCTTAGCACCTACTACCCGTTGTCTACCATGGGATACTGAATATTGAAGTGCATCTGAAACAGTACTACAGACGTTGGAAGTTAAATATCAAGGGCTGAGTTTGCCTCTCCTGTGGTTTCAGCACTCAGTATCATGACCACTGCATTCAATCCAGTTGGCAAGAGTTCTCCAAGTGGGGAGAGATATGGATTTTACTGCACTCCATAAATATGACCATTTATAGGCCCCAACATATTTATGTTCCCATTCATTTGGTGCTCACTTAAACTGTCCAATTTGCTTGGCCTGGTCTATAAATGTAAATTGCCTACATCTGAAACTGACTCTGGCTTTCCAGAGCGCAGAAGTCGGAACTGTGTTACTCCCACAGGTCACCCACCGGGTCTCCAGGCAGCACCCCTGCGGCAAGTCACTCTCCGCTCTCCCTTTCCTCACACTCTCAAAAGCACTAAAAATGCTTATTGTTCCAAAGTATTAATTAAAATACTATTGGAATCAGTTACCAGATACATTTAATAGCACTAACAATATTGTCTTGTTTAAAAATGTTTTTAGGCCGGGCATGGTGGCTCATGCCTGTAAACCTAGCACTTTGGGAGGCCGAGGCAGGCGGATCACCTGAGGTCAGGAGCTCAAGACCAGCCTGGCCAACATAGTGAAACTCCGTCTCTACTAAAAATACAAAAACTAGCCAGGTGTGGTGGTGTGTGCCTGTAATCCCAACTACTTAAGAGGCTGAGGCAGGAGAATTATTTGTACCTGGGAGGCAGAGGTTGCCGTGATCCAAGACCACAGCACTGCACTCCAGCCTGGGTGACAGAGCAAGATTCTATCATCATCATCATCATCTTCACCATCACCATCTTTATTTGAAGAAGTCAGGAAGCTTCACCTGTGTCAAAAGAACAAATATCAACCATGTTTACTGTTTCCTTTATGACAAGCCTAAAAATGTTTCACTGTATACTAAGATTCAAGAAATCCTAGTAAGAAGTCACCAGGATTTTAACCAGTGCTGGCCCTGTCCACTGGCACAGTTGTATCCTAAGACTCCCTCTCTCCTAAACGTGATTTCACGAGTCTTTAAGGAACAGAGGGGTTGGAAGGTCTCCTGACCTCTTGAGGCATCTGCATGACTGCTTCTGCATGTATGTTGGTTAGAGAGTGCTCTTTAAATATCTCTTTTCTGTAATTCAACTCCACTTTCTCTGGTCTGTCTTCTCTGCACTCAGGGCCCTCCTAAAATATTCCTTCACATTGTTAAAGATAGTTTCTAAGCAACCTCCCCCTTTACTTTCTTTATGCATAATAGTAATCACCTTAAACTTTGCTATACTTTTCTGCTTTCCATTTTTCTAATATTTTCTTCTGGACCTCATGTCTCTGAAATTAATTGTTCCACTTCCAGGAATAAAGTAACATATACACCTAATAAAACCAAACTGCTGTGCACCAAAAGGGAAATTAGTAATAGAAATTGAGAATACCAGTGTTTTGTGGATTTTTTTCTGATAAGACATCACATCTCATTTGTGTAACTTTAGAAAACAGTTCATTGAAAATAAAAACTGGAAAAGGTTTTGTGTTCAAATACTTGGATGACATTCTGCATAGGCTGGAAATTTCTTTTTAACTTAGGAAATTTTAGAAAAGTGGATGAAGTGAAACCCCCCCACCTTTTTTATGTAGCTTGCTTGATAATGTATTTATTAGATGAGGCACTATAATGATGTCAAAAAATTTAGCACCATACCTGGCACATACCAGATGCTCAGTAAATAGTGGCTATTAGCTGATTGAACTTCATCTGTTCAGGTATATTTTCTAACATAAAAACACTAAAAAAGAAAAAAAAACTCTTCCTTCTAATTTGGTAATGAAGGCTAGTTAGTTGGAGACTCTCCAGATAACTGTTACATTATATAAGAATTAACAATATGAAGCCTGAGTGCACTGAATGCTGTAAAGCTGCAAAATGGTCTGAAATACTTAACAAGTCTTAAGGTGTTATTGAGACGATCACATTTTCAGAATATGGAACTTGTTAAACATTTTCCTGCTCATTTGAATACTACACAATTACTACACAATGCAGTAGTATTGTGTAGTATTCTCTCTTTATTCTTTCATCAGAGACATTTTGAGGAAAGGCAGAGGTGGGGTACTATCCAAGGACTCTTTAAACAAACATGAAGTTTAATTCAGTTGTTTCCTGAGAGGTTGACTTCTTCCAAAAGCCAAAGAAAACTTTTCACTAATCCAAAGGGTACAAAAATGGGATGGAAACCATAGAACGGGGGAGGGCTTGGTTTGAAAAAGTGAACATATTTGGACAGGGATAATTACGACCACTGTGAGGCTGTGCTGTGAAGGCCATCCTTCTGCTTCTGTTAGAATAAGCAGCACAATGATTCTTTTATCTTTTTATGTTCTTACCAGGAGACTGCTAAGGCTGCTTTGATAAAGGAAATTCCTTTTTATACCAAATCTAAACACTCAGGATCAATGGGACTTTTTTCCCTATGACCTGATCATATAAAAACAATGATTTTAATAATGAGAAATCTCAAGGACACTATAATCCAAAAATGCCTTCTGAATTATTTTAACTAAAAATGTGAAATTATAGTCAAGCAATCTAGTTTCTCAGCCTGAATGTAAAACGACGTAATTTCATAGAAAACATTTCTCTACCTCCTCTTGCTCCATCCCACCCAGAAACGTTTCTCCACTGCGGGAATCCCTGAAAAGTGTCTCTGGTGCTTCTCGAACTCATATTCTTGTAACAGGAAGTTGGCGGTTTCCTCGTCCCACCTCTAGCTCTCAACCCTGCCTTCTATGCTGAGAGCAGAAGTCCTAGGGAGATACACCTAGTGCCTGCTGAAGGCACTGGCACTGCCATCGTCCACCAGTACTGAGCATGAGGCAGCTGCAATCCAAGTGGAGACCGCCAATGACAGCACACAGCCGCGGTGTCCTGCTGCCGGTCTGTGGATAGCTTACATTTTTCTTTCTCATGGTAATGGAGAGGAAACAACTTACTCCTTTTTTGCATCTTCTTTCATTGCAAAACTCTTACTTTAAGCCTCCAACATAGCTCTGTGAGGGCGGGGCCATGGCAGGCTACGTACTAGGAATCACCTTTTCTTCCAAAACTACTGTCCAAGGATTTCTTCCCAAGCATCGGTTAGGTTTATTCATTTATTTATTTTTGAGATGGAATCTAGCTCTGTCACCCAGGCTGGAGTGCAGTGGCACAATTTCAGCTCACTGCAACTGCTACCTCTCGGATTCAGGTGATTCTCATCCCTCAGCCTCCCTAGTAGTTGGGATTACAGGCATGCACCACCATACCTGGCTAGTTTTTGTATTTTTAGTAGACACAGGGTTTCACCATATTGGCCAGGCTGGTTCCTGAGCTGAAGTGATTCCCCCTGCCTTGGCCTCCCCAAACGCTAGGATTACAGGCGTGAGCCACTGGGTGCAACCAAGCATCAGTTATTTGTTTTTCACTCTAGTCTTCTTTTTTTTTTAAATTGCTGACCATAAGTTTATTGTCTTTATCTGAAAAAACCTTATAGAAAATTGTTTGGTTTAGCTCTCAGCAGCCCGCTCCTGAGCTCTGAGGAAGCCTGCCTTCTTTTGAGCTACCCGATCTTTCTTCTGAGCAAGGGACACTTTGGGGCGGTTCCACCTCTCCTTCTTAACTTCTTTCTTGGGCTTCTTTTCATAGACTGGATTCTCTCGTATAGCAGCATGAGCTTTCTTATACATCTCCTCCATCATGTCTGGAGTTATACTGTTCTTTATGTATTGAGAGAACTGTTTCTTGTAAGCATCTTCATCTTCTTCCATTAAGTAGTGCATGTAATTTGCAACCTTCTGGCCCATGATGTGCTTCCGGTGTACTTCTGCATTAAATTCCTTGCTTTCCGAATCATAACCAGGGAATCGCTTGGTACTATGAGTGATAGACAAGCCTCCATCCACAGCTCCCTTCAGGGCACCAAAAACTTTATTGCCCGTGGCAGTTCCGGCAAGGCCTGCATCCAAATAGCAGGTAAAGGCACCTGGCTGGTCATCAATGCTTTCCACATTGTATTCATTACCAGTCACCTCCACTTGGCCTTCATAGATCTTGTCCATGCCAAACCTATTGAGAAGTCTGCGGGCCAGCAGCAGGCCAGTACAATGCACTGCAGCATAATTTGTCAGGCCAACCTTCACACCATATTTTGGCAGTTCGTGTGCATATGCTGTGCACACTATCATATCCCCCTCTATACGGGCATAAGCAATCTGACAAATGATATCTCTGTTTGTTACAGGAACTATCATCCTGTATTTGGGTGTGTTGTATTTATTTTTATCCTGTATCACCAAGCGTTTCCAAGCATAGTAATCAGTTTTACCCTCTTGTTGTCTTCTAAATTTCACTTGATATCTCTTAAAGTAGGCCTCATTCTTAACAACTTTAACAAACCCCATCCTGCAGAACAGAGACCCGTGTCCGCGGCTCGACAGAGACCTGCAGGCCCAGCAGTGCTAGCAGGGGAAAAAGGCCCTAGTCTTGTCAGATACCTATATCCAAGCTGCTCTACAGTACTCAGAATGGTTTTCACATTTAGGTAATTTCATTGATTTCGAGTTCCTTGAAACTAATAAGTCAATACTGAGGATTTTTGTGTCTGGTATATAGTATGTGCTCAATAAATATTTATTGAATGGATAAACTGAGCCTACTCTATGTCCAGCACTCTGAGGACTCAGAGATAAGCAAGGGCTGGGTGCAGTGACTCATATGTCTAATCCCAGCACTTTGGGAGGCCAAGACAGGAGTATTCCTTGAGCCTAGGAGTTCAAGAGCAGCCTGGGCAACAAAGCAAGACCCCATACCTATAAAAATAAAAAATTACCCAGGCATGGTGGCACATACCTGTAGTCTCAGCTGAGGCAGAGGCAGGAGGATCTCTTAAGCCCAGAAGGTCAAGACTGCAGTGAACCGTGGTTGCACCACTGCCCTCCAGCCTGTGTGACAGTGAGATCTTGTCTCAAACAAACAAACAACAGCAAAAAACAAAGAGCAAGGTTTGGTTTCTGCCTTCAGGGAGTTGACTGTCTAGAAGAAGAGACAAGGGAATAAAAGAAATCCTAATTCCATAGAGACAAGAATATAATGTTTTGGAGGAAACCGAACCTGGGTATACATAATATTCACAGCAGCCAGTTGGCCCCACTCCATTCTCCTACCATTTCAAATCAGCACAAATTTACTGTCTCTTTTTCTAGACTGGGATCTAGTTCTCTCAGACTGTTTCTAGGGCATAGCTCCTGTCACTTCAAGTCATCCCTGTATGATCCATAGATAGAGCTAAGGCCCGAGCTGCCTCACATTTAAGGATCATGGTGAAGGAAGACCTCATGCTTGCATCTCATAGTATTCCTGATGTTAGTGGAGAGGAGAAAGGAGAGGGAGGGTCTATTGGTCAACTTGAGCTGCCACAACAAAATGCCCCAGACTGGTGCTTAAACAGCAGACATGTATTTCTTACAGTTCCGGAGGCTGGAAGTTTAAGATCAACTTGCCTGTAAGTTTGGGTTTCTCCTGAGACCTCTCTCCTTGGCTTGCAGACAGCTGCCTTCTCACTGTGTGAGGACAACACCTTTGCTCTGTGCCAGCACATGGCTGGGTCTCTTCTTCTCATCAGGACACTCGTCCTATTGGATTAGGGCCCCACTGATTTAACCTTAATCACCTCCTTAGAGGCACTATTTCCTAATAAAGTCACATTGGGGATTAGGGCTTTAACATATGAATTTTGGGGAGATACAATTCAGTCTGTAACAGGGTTTGCAACATTTAGCTTAGGGACTTGGAATTATGCTCAGAGGTATCCGGCTGTGTTTCAGACTTCTTAAATTATTCTTTTTCTGGGCCATTCACTGTTAAAAGAATAGAGGCTCTCAAAATTGGTGCACCTGCTTCAGAACCTTCAAGTGACGTCATGGGCAGATAACTACTTTTGCAGCTGTAGGCATTTATTTATTTATTTATTTAAGATTCTTTTTTATTATGGCAAAATACACACAACACAAAAATACCATTAGTGAGATTTATTACATTCGCAATGTGTGCAACCATCACCGTCTGGTTCCAGAACATTTTCAAGCCAAAAGGAAACCCTGTACCCATTAAACAGTCACTTCCCCTTCTTCTTCCTCCCAGCCCCTGGCAGGCACTTATCTACTTTGAAAAAAAAAAATCGTAGAGACAGGGTCTCACTACGTTACCCAGGACAGTCTTAAACTCCCGGGCTCAAGTGATCCACGTGCCTCAGCCCCCACAAAGCGTTAGGATGACAGGTGTGAGCCACCACACCCAGCTCTGATCTACTTTCTGTCTCAATGGATTTGCCTATTCTGGACATTTCATATATATTGGCTCATACAATATGTACCTTTTGTGTCTGGCTTCTTTTACTTGCCCAGTGTTTTCAAAATTCATCTGTGTTGTAGCATGTATTCATGCTTCATTTCTTCTTAATGTCAAAATAATATTCCAATTGTATGAACATAACATACAATTCATCCAATTGTATGAATATAACAGATTACCTCCATCTGATTTGTATCAACTTCAGTTAGTAAGTTTATGAGTAATCATTTCTTTAGTTATGTGACTTGCTATTTATAATAATGAAGATATGTCAGATGTTTACTTTTGTATATCCATTTGTTAGTTAGCAGACATTTTAGTTATTTCCACCCTACAGCTATTGTAAATAGTGCTGCCATGGACATTTATATAGAAATTTTTGTGTCTACATGTGTTTCCATCTCTTTGGGGTTACCTAGGAGTGGACCTACAGGGTCCTATGGTTATTCTTTCTTTGACTTTTTGAGAAACTGTCAGCTGTTTTGCACAGTGGCTGAACCATCTTACATACCCATCAACAACAGTGTTCAAGGGATCCAATCTCCCCACATCCTCACCAACACTATTTCCCATTATCATCGTCATTACTATTATTGCCATCCTAGTGAAAGTAAAGTGGTATCTTGTGGTTTTGATTTGCATTTCTCTAATGACTGATGATGTTGAAGGTGTTTTCATGTGCTTATGGGCCTTTCATAGATCTTATTTGGAGAAATGTTTATTCAAGCCATTTTTTGTTGTTGTTGGGTTGTCTTTTTGTTCTGGGTTATAAGTTCTTTTACATTGTGGATACTAGATTCTTTTCATATATATGATTTGCAAATCTTTGCATATGTTGATTTCATTTATGCCATTCTTTTAGATATTAGGGTATTAGTGAAATAAGCCCTCCATGAAACTCCGTATCTTCAAGAAGAAAATAGATCCATAGTAAACATCAAAATCAAAACTAAAAGGGGTTCAGTGAAAAAATGGGGTAAGGAGTAGGGATGAGAGAGAACCATGTCAATAGTTTATAATGACAAATGAGAAGAAATGTAATTGAATATACAGAAATTACTTTTCTGGAAGTCAGTATGTCAATTACAAGAAAAATAAAGTGAAACATTAAAAATTTTAAAGCAAGAAAAAATTTTTTCATAAATTTGTGAACATTTTATTTTTTGATGAGACTAGGTAATCTTAAGACAAAATTAAAATAAATGTAAATTAACAAATTTGTTTGGGTTTTAACAAAAACACTTTAACTTGAACTTTTGGTAAACCTAATGTCAATTTTCAGCACTATTTCTATTTATGAGAGAAAAGAGGAAAAAAAAAAAAGAATGAACCTTGTGAAAGCCATTCTCCCTAAACACACGACTGGCGGATGTGCAGATGGTAAGAACCTTCTGGTCTTGCTGAAACTTGCAGAAAAACACTGTAGATCTTGCAGCTTTTAGAACTGCCAGCCAAATGAAATATGATTACCTCCATCTGATTTGTATCAACTCCAGTTAGTAAAGTTATAAGTAATAATTTTTTTAGTTATACGATTTGCTATTCATACTAGTGAAGATATGTTAGAAGTTTACTTTTAAATTAGTTGGATTTTTTTCATATATATACATATACAGGCACATACTGAAAGGCAAAATAACTTGAAAATATACTTTTTCAGTTAGTATCTATAGAACTCAACTTTTTAAAAAGGGGGCAGCACTCTTTCATATATTTTTCAATATATTTTGGCAGATTGCCTGACATTTCATTTTGATTATAATAAATTATTGCTACTACTACCTATATGTTATAATTACTAGTTATAGTTTCTCAGAAGAAATAAGTAAAATAGTTTTGGTTGTCTGTTAAGAACAATGAAGGAATTTCTTTTTATTTCCTACGGAAGGAACAAGACCATTTTAATATCACTCAGTGGCACCTCCCATGCAGAACCTCACTAAATACTTGGCAAGTTATACAATTTCAGTAAAACACTCCAGGTATACAAAGAAACAATAAAACAAGAGAGACAAAGTGACATAAACGAACTTTCAGCATTGAAGACAATCAACCACTACGTAAAGTAACTATGAAAGGGCCTCTCCTTAACTTTTAAGGAATAAAGGAAACACAGTAATTTAAAACAAACAAACAAAAAGGACGAATTGCTCAGAGGAGCACCATACTTCTAAGTTTACCAGTTACAGATTAAACTGTAGACTATTTGGGAAAAACATTGTGTTTTAAAGGTGGCACTATCCAGTCACCAAATCAATTCCAATATGAAACGTTAATTTTTTTCTTCATAGATAAACTCTGACAAATTGTGGATGTTTTGGTGAAGAGGATAAATGGATCGTGGAAGGAGGCTATGGCATATAGGCATTGTTTGAAATAAAACAATTCTAAATAGTACAATAAGTACAATGCTCCTGCATTGTTTTTCCAAACAGCAAAAATTGAAAGTATTCACCCTCTGAACACCACCCAAATCAATTTGTGCTGCCACAGGAAAATGATACCTAACCATCTCATGCTCTGTACAGAACTCCGGGTTAACCAATCCTCGGCTTTCTGTAGTGGAGGCTGTGGTGACCAGCAGCGCGGTGGGTGGGCTTTGGAGTCAGAAAGAATTGGGTACAGCACATGCAAACTGACACTGTCTTTAGGAATCAAGTAAGTATCCTTACCAGTAAAATGAGGATAGTAATACTGTCTTATTTATAGGACTGCTGTGAGGACTAAATGAAACCATGTACATGAAATTCTTAGCATGATGCCTGGCACATAGTACGCTCTCAATAAATGTTGGCTAATGGTGTCTTCTAAGAACATGACTCATTCTGAAAATCGGAGTCTTCCCTTGGCTGCTTCTGGTCTCGTTTTGTTATTCCTCTGATGATTTTTTTGACCTCTTTCCCCACTCTAACCCCAGATTACGTGCTTAAATTGATGCTATTCGTCTCAGGTAAGAGCTTTAGTCATACTTGCATTCTCTTTGCTTATTCAGTTGTCTTTTTGTCTGATTTCTGTATTTTATCCTGGAGACTTTAGGCTTTATTTGCAGGAGATGGCCATGATGTCTGGCTTCTTGGTGAATAGCATTTAAAATATATAATTTTGTGTAGTTAAAATGATACACAGCCAAAAAACTGCAAGAAACAAAGTGCAATGCTTGGAGAGAGGCTTAGTGAAAAGAATAAGGTGTGTGTTGGGGAGCAGGGACATAAAGTAGGGTTTTTTCTTGGATTTGACATTGTTGGGACAAGTGGAAGAATAATCAACAATGTCTGAATCTCCACATTAACCAGGCATACACAAGCGCCCAATGGCTGCTTGAACCTGCATGTCTTTGCTGTAAATAAAATTGCTTGTGTTCTGAAGTCATGGACTTGGTAGGGACCTTATTGGTCATCACATCCTGTGCTCCACTTTAAGAAACTGAGATCAGAAAAACGCAGTGATTCTCTACTAGCGGAGTTGGGTCTCGAATTCAGGTCTGCTGATTCCCAGACGGTGTGGGAAGGGAAGGGGCATTTGTTCCTTTAAAAATAATCACTGCTGCTTTAATAACATCAGCACCTGTTGTTCCAGCTTCTGCAAGAGAGAAGCTATTAATTTCTCCTTCATCAAAGCTGAATTTCTGGTCTGTCTGAACCTTGTTTTCTTCCTGACTGCAGCTGTCTAAACCACTAAGGCCACATGTTGGACGGAGGCACTTTACTGCTGGAATCCGATAAATCACCACACCCAAATATGGAAAGAAAAAGGGACACAGATCATCCAGACCGTGGCAGAATGTGTGACATCTTTGCTGAACTCTCTCCGTTCCACCTTGTTGTGGAGGCCTCCAGCCCACGAGCACTGCCACAAACATCCGAGCTCTTCCTGCAGCGGGCCTGGGGCCAGGACATCAGCTGCTGGGAGCCGAGGGAGTTCATCTGAGTGGCGATTTCATCATCTGTAGAGCGGAAAGTAATCATAATCCCTTGACAAGTTTGCAGAATCGAAACGAATGTTGAATGCCAAAGATCTTCACTAAGCAAGTTGAGTTTCTTCCGTTATTACTGTTATTTGTGTTCGCGAGGCCAGGATTTCTTAGGCTGTGTTTCCTCCCACGCCTATTCCAGCAGACAGACTCCGCCCGCGGCCACACCTTTCTCCTCGCCCTGGGTCTGAAAGTGAGGGGCTGCCTGGCGCCCGCCGGCGTCCCGGGGGTGGACGGGAGCCGCGCAGCGCGCATGCGCGCCGGGAAGCCGCCGGCCTCTATAAGACCTCAGCTCAGTGCCGCAGCGAGCGGAGTCAGGGTTGCTTGGCGCCGGGCGAGGCGAGATTGCGGACTGCTGCCGCGCTCGGCTTCTCCCGTAGCCCGGAGGAACGAAACTTCCAGGGGAGGCTCCCGTCCGCGCACACCTCCCGAGGGCGAAGGAGCTACCAGGAGGCTGCCGGGCGCCCGTGGGACCGCGCTGCAGCCGGGGAGGCGGAGAAGGGGATCCGGGACTAGCCGCCCGCCTGGATCTGCGCCCAGCAACAGCCGCGGCCGCAGCCAGCCGGACAGGCTCCCGGGACTGCTGCTGGGGGCGCGCCGGACCCTCGCCTGCGTCCTGGACACTCCCGGGGTCGGGAGCGCTCCCTCGGCGACGTGCTAGGAGGATTGGCAGTCGGCCCGGCGGAGTGGAGCGTCGGGGCTGCACGGCCGGAGCCATGCGGACCGAGTTCAGAGCTGAGCGCGGCCGGCTGCCGCACTTGCTGCCCGGAGCCTTGCGCGCGCTGCCTGCCTTCGCCCCTTCTACCCGCCCGAGGAGGGAATAAAGGAGGGCAGACGGGCCCCGATTCGCGCGCAGGACCCTGAGGCTGAAACCCTGCGACAGAGCCCTGGCTCCAGGTCCGCGGCGGCGCGCCCAGCTGTCCTCCGGCTCGAGTGAGCGTCCCTTCGGGGATGCACAGAGACGGTTCGGTGGCCGGTGAAGCGTCCAGGGGCTTCGGGACGACGACAGCCCCGCGGGCCTTCTGACTGCATCCCGAGACTTCCCTCAGCGAGTGCAACTCGAAAGGCAGCCCCTCAGGGGACCCGGCCGCCGGCTGAGGAGGGGGATGGCTTAGGAGCTCCTGGACGTAGGGCCCGGCGTCGTCGCCCCCTGGACGCCGCGGCAGAGGGGAGCGGTCCGCGCGGAAAGCGCGGCAGGACAGGCAGCGACGAGGCCCGGGGGCCGCCGAGGCCACGACTTCTCGGAGACCGCCCTGCGCCCTCTGGAGACGCGCCGCCGGCGCCCAGGGTGGTGCCATGTGGGGCGGACGCCGCCCGTCAGTCGCCTCCTCCCGGAACGCCGCTTCGCTCCTGCAGCTGCTGCTGGCCGCGCTGCTGGCGGCGGGGGCGCGGGCCAGCGGCGAGTATTGCCACGGCTGGCTGGACGCGCAGGGCGTCTGGCGTATCGGCTTCCAGTGTCCTGAGCGCTTCGACGGCGGCGACGCCACCATCTGCTGCGGCAGCTGCACGTTGCGCTACTGCTGCTCCAGCGCCGAGGCGCGCCTGGACCAGGGCGGCTGCGACAACGACCGCCAGCAGGGCGCTGGAGAGCCTGGCCGGACGGACAAAGACGGCCCCGACGGCTCGGCAGGTAGGGCGGCCGGGGCCCAGCGCGAAAGAGGACGGTTGGCGTGTCTGGACGTCAGGGACCTGGGAGCTTCGAGGGGCGAGATTCAGGAAAGAGCCTAGGATCAGGAGGCAGAGTCTGCATTCTGGCTTATTACTTGGTCGCAGTGGGTCACTAATTCACTCCACGGGCCTCAGTTTCAGAGTGAATTTTCAGAAGACAAAAGGTAGCGTGGGTCACAGACAGCCCCCATATTCCTTCTGACCAGGGTCCTCCGGGTCCCTCTGGCGTCTCCTGTCTCCGTAGGGCTTAATGTCTTAGGGGTACCCGAAGGGACAGCGAGGATGCGCCCCGCCCGTGAGGGCCTGGCAGGGGTGCTTCCCTGAAGACTCCCCGAAAGAAAGGCGGCTCCTCAGGGCTTTCCCCGGGCTGCTGCCCTGTGCCAGACGCCACGGATTCCCACCTCCTCCACGCGGCGGCCCCTCTCCCCTGCAGCGGCCAGCCTCTGGGGTTTCTGGACTGTTTTCCTTACCACGTCAGACTTGGTGTAACATCGGAGCAGTGCCCAGCCTTACTCTTTGCGGCTTTGAGATTTTAGTTTTGTTTTGTTTCAAATTGCCAAAGCCAGAATTGGAGAGTAAACCTGTGAAAGAATTTGGTAGGTTGCACTTCTCCACTCTCCAGAAACCTTCCGGAATGCCTCCCTGGGGTGTCTACACCAGTCACTCCGTGTGCACGCGCGCGCGCGCGCGCGTGTGTGTATTTAGTTCGAGGAAGGGGAGGTGTAGAGGTAAAATGGCAAACATGCCCCCGAGGGGGCGGCTCCTCCTTTTTGTGGGCCAGTCGTGTTCACCTGGGAGACTTTTCGCCAGCACCCGGAGGCTGGGTTTGGGCTGCCTGAGCTTTGGCACAGCGTCGTTTGTGTTTACAGGGCGGACTCCCAGGACCTGGTGAGAGACAGCTCTTTTCAGTGCCGTTCCCCTTTGCAGTCAAGCATTTTATTAGCATGCTACTCCTATTGTCCTGCTGTCTTGAATCTGAAGAGAGCGTAATTCCAGACCAGTGCAGTCTTAAAACGCAAGCTCAGCCTCGCAGACTGTGTGGCCATGGAAGAAAGCCTAGAGAAGCCAGCCAGAGCCCAAACCGCTACAGTGAGATGTCTGCTAAACTGGGCTCATTAACGGTCTCCGGAAAGTTGGGATGGCTTTGGACTAGTCCGGATACAGACCTCTCATGACGCCTTGTGTTGTGCATGGGTGGCTTCTTCATGACACTTTTAAACTTTTTTTTCCCTAAAAGTTATATTCCTTTCATATTTCTTCCGCAGTGAAGGACAACATTCCTAATTAAGCCGGCCGGGGGGCTTATAGTAGCGCTGCATTCCTTACCCGTGTGTAGTTACTTACACTTCCAATTAAAAATCCTGGAAAGAGAACAGTTATTTCTCCCCAAAACTCATTATGTGAACTGAGGCTGGTTTCAGCTAGTGTCTGCTATGATTGGGGTAATTTTTTTTCCTGTTTTCCTATTATTTATTTTTTGATAATATATTTAGGGCTGGTGTCTTAGAGAATGAAATATTTATAATACACCAAGGAAAAAGCCCTGCATCCACTGCTCCAGTGATCCATAGTTAGCCTGAAGTGATAGTGTAATTAGAGCAGTTCTACTGCCGGACACCAGCTGTGCTGCAGACACTGTAGCAAGTGTTTCTGCCGGCTAAAGGGGCGCTATATATAGAAATTGCTCTGTTCAGCATTGAAACTCCAGGAAATCTTCCATAGTCAGCCTTTGGTTAAATACCTATAAAGTGTTGTTTTACTTATAAGTCATTATTTCTCCATAATTCCACCTGGTATTATATTTTAAAAACACTGACTCTAGGAATACAAGAACAGTCAAAAGGAGCGTAATTAGAAAGCCCTGCTGCTCTAATGGATGATCAAAGGGTATTCATAGAGCTGACCTCAAAGGCGTGAGCCCCTTCCTAAAATGCTGCCCCGCCCGACTCTGCATTGACATTGTGCTTTGCCAAGACCAGTAAGACCCAATCCGTTCCTGTTGTCACGTATTTCCAAAAGTATAGGCAGGGGGATCGGGCAAGAACACATCAGAAAAAGCAGGCTCTTGGTAACATAGGGTAGAATTCCACAAAAGTGTCTCAGAGGCATTCTGCAGGCACTTCCCCACTGATTCTGCCCCTATCAACCTGTGTCTAGTTTCTAAAGACTTGGAATGCCATCCTTACGGCTCCTAAAAGATTTTTTTTTTTCCCAAAACTAATTTTTATTTACTTATTTATCTATTTGAGATGGAATCTCACTCTGTCACCCAGGCTGGAGTGCAGTGGCACAATCTCGGTTGACTGCAACCTCCAACTCCCGGGTTCAAGTGATTCTCCTGCCTCAGCCTCCAGAATAGCTGGGATTACAGGCACGTGCCACCACATCCAGCTAACTTTCAGGTTTTTAGTAGAGATGGGGTTTCACCATGTTGGCTAGGCTGGTCTTGAACTCCTGACCTCAGTTGATCCAGCCTCCTTGGCCTCCCAAAGTGCTGGGATTACAGGCGTGAGCCACAGCACCCCACCAGAAACTAATCTTAAAATGGAGTTTGCTAGTGGTTTTAGCAAAAGGTTTTGGTTTTTATTTTGTATGGTTTTCTATTTTCAAGTCAGCCTCCATGTAAAGTATGGTGGCCATTGTTTTATGCTTTGTGCACTCTTGCCTTCTTGGCTCGCTGTGGGTAACTCTTCCTCCTGTAACACACGTCTTGTTGTTCCTGATGTTTGCTTTTGGGACATTGTTTCAGGATGGCCCATTGCCTGGAATAACTTCCCTCCACTTCCATACAGACCCCATCACCTGGACCCAGTGCCACCCAAGGACCCTGGCTTTGGCTAGGCAAGAGTGAGGAGAGTCTTTTTTAAATCCCTCCTTGACCCTCTTGTGCCTTACAGATGCCTTTTGAAAATGGTAGCGACTTAAGAGTCTGGCCTAAATTTTTGACTTAACTGCCTATGAAAAAAGAACTTGCTAAAGAATGGTAAAAAGAAATTTGCAAGGAGCTTAAATAACTTTCTGGGGAAAAAAGACTTTTAAATAAGTTAAAGTCATTATTACTATGAAGATCCTACAACTATATGGTAGCGCAGACTTAAGTTTGGACAGTTTGATTATGGTAGGAAATTTAGAACCATAACCATCTTAACCTATTAAACTCATATTTTTACTAAGTTGGATATCTGCCTCAATCAGTCTTGCAGTTGATGAGTTGAACTTAATATTAACAGTTTGCTTCTGGGGTCTGACCAGCCATGCTTATAGGGTCTTATCACCTTTCTAAACACTTGATTAAGGATGGTGCATCTTATGGACTCCTAATATGTGAACAAATTAGCCCAGGGCAGGTCCTTCTGCTCTGGGTATCAGTGTTGCTCATTCATTCATTGCCATTGCCAGTGGGCGATTCATACTGCATTCCTTGAGTAAATCATAACATTGTGTTTCTGTCTTTTGCTTCAGTGCCCATCTACGTGCCGTTCCTCATCGTTGGCTCCGTGTTTGTCGCCTTTATCATCTTGGGATCCCTGGTGGCAGCCTGTTGCTGCAGATGTCTCCGGCCTAAGCAGGATCCCCAGCAGAGCCGAGCCCCGGGTGGTAACCGCTTGATGGAGACCATCCCCATGATCCCCAGCGCCAGCACCTCTCGGGGGTCATCCTCACGCCAGTCCAGCACAGCCGCCAGTTCCAGCTCCAGTGCCAACTCAGGGGCCCGGGCGCCCCCGACAAGGTCACAGACCAACTGTTGCTTGCCAGAGGGGACCATGAACAATGTGTATGTCAACATGCCCACAAATTTCTCTGTGCTGAACTGTCAGCAGGCCACCCAGATTGTGCCACATCAAGGGCAGTATCTGCATCCCCCATATGTGGGGTACACGGTGCAGCATGACTCTGTGCCCATGACAGCTGTGCCCCCTTTCATGGACGGGCTGCAGCCTGGCTACAGGCAGATTCAGTCCCCCTTCCCTCACACCAACAGTGAACAGAAGATGTACCCAGCGGTGACTGTATAACCAAGAGTCACTGGCGGGTTCCTTTACTGGATGGAGAGGAAGGCGGGGTGGATTCTCGAGGCGGAAGTCTGCAAATGTCGGTGGTGTTTATGGCACGATTCCTTTGGATGGCTTCATTTGCCCCCAAACTGTATGAAAACCTCTCCGAATTAGCATTTCTGGATGTTTCATCCAGGGTGTCATTGCTTGGAAAACCGGCCTCAGCTGGCCGGTGATGTTGCTGATGGGTGTGTAACAAATGCTTGAGTCCTAAGTGCCCTTGAAGTATGGTTGGTGAAATAATTTTATAAACTGATAAATTAAGGGTTTTTATTATGCTGTTACTATTATTATTTCTTTTTTGTTGTTGACTGCACAAGATCAAAATACCTGTTATCTCCCTTTTATCTGGGCCTTTTTTTTTTTTTGAGACAGGGTCTTGCTCTGTTGCCCAGTCTGAAGTACAGTGGTGCGATCTCAGCTCACTGCAACCTCAGCCTCCCAGATTCAAGCGATTCTCCTGCCTCAGGCTCCCAAGTAGCTGGGGTTACAGGTGCCTGCCACCACAGCTGACTAATTTTTGTATTTTTTGTAGAGATGGGGTTTCACCATGTTGGCCAGGCTGGTCTCGCACTCCTGACCTCAAGCAATCTGCCTGCTTTGGCCTCCCAAAGTGCTGAGATTATAGGCGTGAGCCACCGCGCCTGGCCTGAGCCTTTTTTTTAAATGCGTACAAGATTAAGGGGAAGACACAAATTACAGGACTATTCTAAAAGAAAACCTGTTTAAACTCTTTAAAATCAGTCATCAGTCTCAGTATTCCACAGGTACACCTTAAGTTCATTGTAAAAAAATATATATATTTTGTCTATTTTTGTGCTTTTTCGGGCCTATTTTGTCCTTTTTTACCTTATGTAGAGATCTTACTACAAAGTGATTTTCTACATTAAAAAGAGACTGAAATAAATTGTATAGTTACTTCACTAATGACATTTCAGAACTCTGGGATTATTTTAATCTTGAAGTAGTAGGTGGTGTAGTAATAAAACCATCCATCCTTTCTTGATTGTATCTTAATTTTCTGGCTTTAAGGTGACATCTGAGAGGTAATACGTTCTTTTTTATGTTGAAATCATAAACTATCACCCACTTCTCTGAGTCACTTTTAATTTTGCCTTGTGGTTATGGTTTGGCATTTCCTTCTGTTTGGTTTTCAGATCCCCATGTCTATATAGTCCTGAGTGTGAGTAATTACTGTAGTTATAAATGAAGATCAGTATTTCTGCCCAGATCTGATAAAACATTTTCTTGTTTTAGTTATAAAAATTCAAAGAAATGTGTTACAAAGATACTTAGTATAGCTTATCAGCCATAACCTGAGACATGGGATGAAATTTAAACCACAGACATGATTTACTTTGTAGATCATAAGGCTTTTTATACTCTTGTTATCAAAATGGCTTATTTTTCAGGCAATAGGGATTATTAAGTCAGGAGAAAAGCTTTTAAAAGAAATAATTGCCTTTCTTCTCCCACACAGTTCTTGTTTTCCTCTCTCAGGCTTCGACAGGTGCTGTATTCATTGCCAGTGTTCCAGATTATCAAATTCAAGTGAATTATTTGTGTATTGTTTACTTATAAAAAAAGATAACTTGAAGGATGTGCAAGTAAATTTCCAACTGCTAGCAAAGCCAAGGTTTTGTAATTAAACAAATTATTATATGGTATGGTCTTCTATACATTTATATCTATAGATATCTGTCTATCATCTAGTCTGTCTGTCTCATGACTGAATAATGTAAAACCATTGTTTGCAATTGGTATCATCAAAGATACTCATTTTTTAATAACCAAAGGCAGGGGAAAATCCTTTTACTTATTAATAAATATTTTATGATGTGAATTTTTAGGGGAGTTGGGTTTTCTTTTTCATTTTCATCATACCTGGTAATTTTTCAGATGGTCTGGTCAACCTGTTAATAGAATAAGTTTTCTAAAAATTGTGAAAATTGCTTTCTAGAACCAAGAGCCTACTTTTCAAAGTAATCAATATCTGGGAAACTTCTGTGAATGTTCCATGAGTCAGTGAGTGTCATTTTACAGGTTTCCTGGGAAATGTCAACACAAAAGAAACAGGTTTTTTTGGAATCATATTATGAGGCTAATGGATGCTCCCTCCCTTGTCTTTGATGGCGAATTCCTGCTTACCTCAGGAAGTGAAATTCCTAGAACTTTGGAGTTAAAAGGGACCTCAGATATCACCCAGCCTAAAGATTGGCAAGGTTTTTTTCAATAAAAATCCAGAGACTGGCTGGGCTCAGTGGCTCACCCCTGTAATGCCAGCACTTTGGGAGGCCGAGGTGGGAGGATCACTGGAGGCCAGGAGTTCCAGACTAGCCTGGGCAGCATAGTGAGACCCCATCACTACAAAAAAAGAAAAAAATTCAAAAATGAGCTGGGAGTGGTGGCGTAGTTGGTAATCTCAGTGATTTGAGAGGTAGAGGCAGGAGGATCACTTGCAAGCTCAGGAGTTTGAGGCTGCAGTGAGCTATGATTTCGCTACTACATGCCAGCCTGGGTGACAAAGTGAAAACCTGTCTCCAAAAAAAAGAAAAAAAGATCCTGAGAGTAAATATTTGAGGTTTTGCCAGCCATATGGTATCTAGCAGCTATTCAGCTCTGCAGTAGCAGCACAGAAGCAGCCATAGATACACATAAACAAATGAGCAAGTATACATGCTCATAAGACCTTCGTTATAGGCGCTGAAATTCAGATTTCAGATGATTTTGACATGTCACAAAATCTTCCATTTTTTTCCCCAAAACACTTCAAAATGTAAAAGCCATTGTAAGCCCTGGTGCTGTACAAAAGCAGGCAGTGAGCAGGATTTGGCCAGCAGGCTATAGTTCATCAGTCCCTAATCTAATCCTCCCTTCCCCTGTGCAGGAGTCACCTCTGTGACATTTTTAGCACTCTTTTACACAGAGGGATGGAAAATGCTTACTTTTCTTAACATAAGATTGTATAATTATTCTATGTGCTAATTAAATACCGTGATTAAAGCAAAAAACATACACCTTAATGAATTAATTTTTCATTTAGTGAATGCTAATTGATTTTCCAAAAATATAACATTAGAAGCAACCTCAGATCTTTTCAGTTTTGGCAAGAGCTTGACAAATTTGGTTGACAAAGCAAAAATGTTTAACCTAGTTTAAGGACACCTTCCTTGCTGTCATGAAATATAAAAATCAGAACCTATAAAGGATAACTTGAACCCTGTAGAAATATTCTAAATTATATCATTTACAGATAGAAAAACAGTTTGCTGCTGTACATTTTCTGCTGTATCTAAACCTCTAGTGTTGGTTTATGATAGTTCCAGGAGATTCTATATCCCTGCTTATAGGACAGAGTCAGACTCTTGGACTGCAAATAAGTAGAAATTAGCTCATTGTGTCTGTGAAAACCATGAAAACTATGCATCTGTCATTTCTGCTGCCACTGGAGAAGTTAAGATTTAGGAATAAGATCAACATCCAAAGTGGAAAAAATAGCATTAAGACAAGTTTATTTTGGTTTAGCATATTTCCTCTGCAACACACACTTCCATGCAGCCTTCCATTTCTGATTACATTCCCGCAAACTTGACTAATGAAGTATTTCATCTATTAAATTTACCTTGAGCTAATTCTTTTAAGATTAGACAGTTTTAATTTCACAAGCTCTGTAACCCATATTTTCTCCTTGTTTTGTTACAAATGCTGATTTTTAAAAAAAATTTTGAGACAGGGTCTCACTGTGTCACTCGGGCTGGACTGCATTGGCACCATCATGGCTGACTGCAGTCTTGAACTCCTGGGCTCTAGAGATCCTCCCGCCTTGGCCTCCCAAAGTGACAAATGAGGATTTAAGTTCCTTTCAGAAGCATTGCCTGAAGAAACCATGAAGGTTAGAACGAAGTTGGTGATGAAAGCCAGGGCAAATGTTCAGAAACGGGACTGAACCCCAGAGAGAAAGTTTGAATGGTGCTAAAAGTTGAGATTGTAAAGAGTTTAGAATAACACATTCTCTTCTGTTTGTCCCTTACCTTGTAGTAGCACTGAAGACTAATCTTTTCTCTCAGGGGTTTTGTCTATGTTTCTTGCAAACTCAAAGTGGTCTTTTGCTAAGAGTGCAAGTTTCCTACCATACATATTCTCAATGATTTTTTCAAGTGGGTCAGCAGTTTATATTAATAAACAGCAAGCTTGCTTTTAGTTGCTTGAGCTTCCTAAACGCTTAAAGGGAATAAGTTTGTTTCTTTTTAGTGAATTTCAGAATGGAGGCTTCTCATTCACTTAGTCTGACCTTCCTCTCTGGTCCATCAGAATGGCGTCATGAAAATATGCAGTATGCACTTCACCCGTGTCTGGGGCTGACTTCCACTCATGGAAATTGTGGGGAAACTCATGGGAATCTGGGGAGAGAGGTGCTGCTGCGCAGAAAGATCAGACTGACCCTGTCAGTCGTCAGGATGGAAAATAAGCATCCCAGGCACTTGCTGGCCCTACTGGACTGAGTTTCTGCTAAGTAAATAATGCATCAGCAGTAATGGCTCAATGAACTTTCTAGGATTTTAAAAAATGCGGTCACTTCCCATTTTGCTTATTTCTCTTGCCTTGTAAGAGAACAACCAAAGCCTCTGAGGAAACTGTATGATCTTACAATAGCACTGCTTTCAAGCAGAGCAATCTCAAGGCATGGGATTGGGGGTACCGAGGCTTTAAACTCACGAGAAAGTGTGTCAACTCCCTGTGGCCTGCCAGAGAAGGGACGGAAAAGATTGGGTCTGGGTCTGAGCCTGGTCACTAAGGAAGCTACACCTTTTGTACTCAACTTTTGTGCACTTTTTGTGTTTAAAAACGTCAGCTGAAATATTGCAATGAGAAATGAAGCATGCATGTAAAAGAGAACACCCTTCCTTATCACTTAACCTTAAGCTTTGAGGATATTCTCTCTCTCTCTCTCTCTCTCTCTCTCTCTCTCTCTCTCTCTCCTCTCTCTCTCTCTCTGTCTCAGAGCTAGAGATCAGCTATTTTCATTCTGCCCATTCATTCAGAAATACCTATGTCAAATATTTTTTGCCTTCTAAAATGTTTTCTTAATGGAAAACACTAACGTTATTGTGATTGAAGTGCCTATCAGAGATTAAGTGAAAGATGACAAAGAATTAGAAATTATTAACTGTGGCCAGGCGTGGTGGCTCATGCCTGTAATCCCAGCACTTTGGGAGGCCAAGGCAGGTGGATCGCCTGAGGTCAAGAGTTCAGCCTGGCCAACATGGCAAAAGCCCATCTCTACTAAAAATACAAAAATTAGCTGGGCATGGTGGGAGGTGCCTGTAATCCCAGCTACTCTGGAGGCTGAGGAAAGAGAATCCCTTGAACCTGGGCAGTGGAGGTTGCAGTGAGCCAAGATTGCATCAGTGCATTCTAGCCTCAGTAACAGAGCGAGACTCCATCTCAGAAAAAGAAAAGAAAAGAAATTACTAACACTTCTCCTTGAAAATCATTGCAGTGTACTAGGTAGCTATGTTTTTAGGGGACTAATTTGCATTTTCTTTCCTTTGCTCTCTCTCTCTTTTTTGTCTGTATAGAATCATTTATCAGTGAAAAATGGAAAAATAAAACCCTAGGAAAACACTCAGTTACTCCTGTCAAAGATGTTAGGTATTTTTGGATATTAACTATAACCTCACATCACCATGCAGAATAACTTGAAGATAAAATTACAGCTTTGAGTAGAGATTTGGCTGTCAGGGTCATTTTGCCGTTCCCAGTTAAATCTTCATAATATCTTTACCATTTATACTCAGAATTGAAGGACCTAGATGCAAATCACCAACAAGAAGTTTAAAAGTAATGCTTTTTAAAACTTCTAAATGAGAAATAATAAAAGGAGGGAAAAAAAAGTTGATAATGGCAGCCTTAAGACGAATTTTAAGCAAAACAACTTGCATCTTAATTTGAACCATCTTGAAGTGTATGTCTTTCCGTTTAGAAAAATCACAGGTTACACAATACATTATTTACTCCGAAGACTTCACAGCTGGAGAAGACTGATTACCATCTGTAACATGTATATGAAATTGCCACATATGTGTATATGTATGTGTACAGAAGAATCACAGGAAAATTTGAAACAGAAAGAACTTATTATATGAGGCTATCTCATCCAAGACTCTTCTCAATTCTTGGCTGATTTTTAAAAGAGGAGTTTGCAGTGGTCAGCTCTGCTTGTCTTAGTTGTAGTTGATCCTGTCAAACCTCCTCTGGAATGGGATGGACCCTAGTTAGAAACCTGTTCTACCACTTGTGCTGTGGCCTTTGGGGTGCACTTTACGGCTCTGAACCTTGGAGTGTTCTCTGTAAAAGGGCACGGGTGAGGGGACAGAAGGATATAATACTGCACAGAGCTAGTGCCATCTGATAGATTTTCGTAGTAAGCGTATAATTTTACTTCTTTTCAGACATTTTAAGCCTTTCCAATATAAGAAAATATATACATTTATATTGACAAAATAGGTCAAATAGATATAGATCCTTAGAACCAGTTTAAGAGATTTTTCTTATTTTTGTTACAGTAACAAATCAATAGTTTTTTTGTTTGTTTGTTTGTTTTAACCGAGGAAGGCTTAAATTTCTTGTATTTTTAGATTGACTAAAGGACTTGTACAGCATTGACTTTCTCTGCCCCTTGAGTCAGTACATGCTTTGGAATGCCCTGAGTGGTCGTGTCTGACTTCTCTGCACTGTTGCTGTGTAGTCACAGGACATCTCATGCGTACGTCTTTGCTGAGCTTGGCTTCTCCCTGCAAGCCCGTCTAGCCTGCCTCTTGGCATCTCTTTGAACAGATCAAGGTTGAATCAGGAATATAGACCAAATCACTTTGTTTTACAACTATTTATTACTTACTTATTTTGAGATAAGGTCTCACTGTCACCCAGCCTGTAGTGTACAGGCGCAATCATGGCTCACTGTACCCTCGACCTCCCAGGCTCAAGCAATTTTCCTGCTCAGTATCCCAAGTAGCTACAGGGTCACCACCATACCTGGCTAAGTTTTAAAAAAAATTTTTTGTAGAGACACAGTCTTTCTATGTTGCACAGGCTGCTCTTGAACTCCTGGGCTCAAGTGATAAGCTGGCCTTGGGCTCTCAGACTACTGGGATTATAAGCATGAGACACTGAGCCCAGCCTATTTTATTTTATTTATTATTATTATTTTTTTGAGATGGAGTTTCACTCTGGCACCCAGGCTAGAGTGTAATGGTGTAATCTCAGTTCACTGCAACCTTGACCTCCCGGGTTCAAGTGATTCCTCTGCCTCAGCTTCCTGAGTAGCTGGGATTACAGGCACCTGCCAGCACGCCTGGCTAATTTTTGTATTTTTAGTAGAGACGAGGTTTTGCCATGTTAGCCAAGCTGGTCTCGAACTCCTGACCTCAGGTGATCCTCCCACCTTGACCTATTTTAATTTTCTACTGAATTCATTATAACCTATACACAGTAAAGCACACAAATCTTAAATGTATAGCTCAATAAGCCCAATAAGCCATCACCCAGATCAGGAGACAGAGGAAATCTGGTTAATAGCCGCCTTCAAAGGCAAATGCTCCTCTGATCTCTGTCTCCGTGGATGAGCTCCACCCGGCTTTGAACAGCATATAAATGGAATCACACAGTAAGTACTCTTTGGTGTCTGGCTTGCTGCTGTTGTTCCTTTCCATTGCTGTCCAGTATTCCATTCTGTGACTGTACTATAAATTTTCCATCCATCCTACTCTATTGATGAACGTTTAGGTTTTGTTTTTTTTTTTTTGAGATGGAGTTTTGCTCTTGTTGCCCAGGGTGGAGTGCAATGGTGCAATCTCAGCTCATTGCCACCTCCACCTCTTGGGTTCAAGCAGTTCTCCTGCCTCAGCCTCCCGAGTAGCTGGGATCACAGGCATGCACCACCATGCCCAGCTGGTTTTTGTTGTTGTTGTTGTTTTGTATTTTTAGTAGAGACAGGGTTTCTCCATGTTGGTCTTGAACTCCCGACCTCAGGTGATCCTCCCACCTTGGCCTCCCAAAGTGCTGGGATTACAGGTGTGAGCCACCATGCCTGGCCTTTAACAGAGAAAATTCATATGAGGAATTGATTAAACAGATGTTAGGGAACCGAAATAGAGACAAGGCTGAGATAACACGGAAATAGTAAATGCCAGAAGCTGTTACCACCCTTAGGGCTGAGGGCACAAAGGTAGATGCTGAGGGTATTGGAATCTAAAAGCTTGAAGGAGAGGCCCTGCCATGCTCAGGGAGGGGCCTCTGACAGCTGGTGCTGGTGCCCCATGGGGACACAGTGAGGCTGGTTCTGGGAGTGCCGAAAACCCCTGGAGACTGGTACCAGCTGCTGCCAGGGTGAAAGCTGAGACTATAGAAGATACTGGCAGGACAGAGGGAAAACCAGCTCCTCTCGCTCCTTCAGGCTTGCAGTCTACCTCTACTGGCCCCTATTGGCAGAGCCTAGCACACCAGCTTTGCAGAGTCCAGGCTCCTGTATGGCAGAGCCTTGTATGCAGGGAAGGGCCAGGTTGGAAGTCAGTAACTGGCACACCTCCAGGGGAGACTATGCCTTGCGAAAGTGAATAGTTCTTATGACATTCCTCATCTTTCTGATGTGTGTATTGAAATTGTATTAAACTACTTATTATAGGCATTTATAAAGTCAGTGATAATTAAAATAGTCATACATCTCATTTTAATGCAAAAATAAACATTGACTACTCCATTAAAACTGAGTTTAATAGCATTCTCTGGGCAGTTACATTGCTGAGGACTTTGCAGGCATCTTTTTCAAGGCCTGTTTTTTAGATGGACATTCTTTGTTGTTTTTTGAGACAGGGCCTCAACTTTGTTGCCTAGGCTTGAATGCAGTGGAATGATCATGGCTCACTGCAGCTTTGAACTCCTGGGCTCAAGCGATCCTCCCACCTAAACCTCCTGAGTAGCTGGGACTGCACGCATGTGCCACCACACCAGCTCATTAAGAAATTTTTTTTTGTAGAGATGGAGCTTCCCTATTTTGCTCAGGCTGGTCTCAAATTCCTGGGCTCAAGTAATCCTTTGGCCTCAGCCTCTCAAAGCACTGGGATTACAGGTGTGAGCCACTGTGCCCAGCCTAGAAGGTCATTCTGTTGAGGTGAAGCACAGGTGCTGGAGGACATGAGAGTTGATTTTAGGTCCCTATTTCACCCCTGACAAGTATGTGACAATCAGGAGACCTCTCTGACCTTTGGCTAGTTGAAATGGAACTCACAGTCACACCCACTCACAGGGCAGTTGTATGGATTAAGCTAGATAATACCACAGTGCCTAACCACCACAGCTTTTTCCTGAGATGGTACTGCATTTGTAGGGAGCTTTCCGGGAGCTCTGGTTTTAGGTGAGTGGTGGGGTTTTCTTGGTTAAATTTTAAACCATCTTTAAAACCTCACCTAGCCACATTCTAATTGGATCTTTTTTTTTTTTTTTTGAGATGGAGTTTTGCTATTGTTGCCCAGGCTGGAGTGCAATGGTGTGATCTCAGCTCATTGCAACCTCTGCCTCCCAGGTCCAAGTGATTCTCCTGCCTCAGCCTCCCAAGTAGCTGAGATTATAGGCATGTGCCAATACACAGGGCTAATTTTGTATTCTTAGTAGAGATGGGGTTTCACCATGTTGGCCAGGCTGGTCTCGAACTCCTGACCTCAAACATTCCACCTGCCTCAGCCTCCCAAAGTGCTGGGATTACAGGCATGAGCCACTGCACCCAGCCTGGATCCTTTTATAGTTCCTCTGTTTTCATGTTATCCAACAATCCTTAGAGATCAGGAGACAAGAACAAAAAGCAGTAGTGATGGGTAGAGGGCAGTCCTGCTGTCTGCTCCTCTCACATACACTTGGCATATAGTTAGCTCCTCTTTATTCCTCACTTCTATAGCCCTTGCTATATTCTGATTTCATTCTGCCTGGCACTACATCTAAGTGTATACCTGTCTCCTTAGATGGTGAGTTCCTTGAAGGTAGAAACCAATATTTCTTCATCTACAGAGGGCTCCTCAGCACCTAGTACAATGCCTGCACACAGTAAGACAGTTCTTGACTTATGATGGCTTGACTTAATTTTAAACTTTACAATGGTGTCAAAGTGATACATATTCAGTGGAAACTGCCCTTCAAGAACCCATAAGACCATTGTGTTTCATTTTCATATAGTAATCAATAAATTACATAAGATGTTCCACACTTTATTATAAAATAGGTTTGTGGGGCTGGGCATGGTGGCTCGTGCCTGTAATCCCAGCAGTTTGGGAGGCTGAGGCGGGTGGATCACCTGAGTTCAGGAGTTCGAGACCAAGCTGACATGGTGTAACCCCATCTCTACTAAATACAAGAAGAAAAATTAGCCAAGCGTGGTGGCACATGCCTGTAATCCTAGCTACTTAGGAGGCTGAGGAGGAGAATTGCTTGAATCCGGGGGGTGGAGGTTGCAGTGAGCTGAGATCGTTCCATTCCACTCCAGCCTGGGCATCAAGAGTGAAACTTCGTCTGAAAAGAAAAAATAGGTTTTGTGCTAAATGGTGTTTTCAAATTTCAGGCTGATGTAAATGCTCTGAGCACATCTAAGGTATTTGGTAGGTTAGGTGTAGTAAATGCATTTTCAATTTCCAACATTTTCAACTTGCTGTGGGTTTATCAGGATGTAGCTGCATTGTAAATTGAAAAGCGTCTGCACATTTTCAATTAATGTTTGTAGAGGTAAAAAATGTGTACATAAAGATTTTAAGTATTTCAAAAGAAAGTTAAAAGATAGCTTTAGGCTGTTACAATATCCCATTTATTTAAACTAAGCATTATAGGAACTATATAACTAGGTATTATATGGACTAGCTACAGGCTTTTCTTTGATTACAAAAATGTTCTTTGATTACAAAAAATTCAAGTAGTCAGTGAGTTAACAATGCCTCAGATAGAATGGGAGCATCAGTCCTTTTTCCTGTTATTCCAAGACGTTCTGTTTGGTGACTTTTGCGCAGATGATACTTGGTGCTTCTGCCTAGATTTTTTGTTTGTTTGTTTGTTTTTGAGACAGAGTCTCACTCTGTCGCCAGGCACCAGGCTGGAGTGCAGTGGCACGATCTCAGCTCACTGCAACCTCCACCTCCTGGGTTCAAGCAGTTCTCCTGCCTCAGCCTCCCAAGTAGCTGGGACTACAGGTGTGTGCCACCACGCCCAGCTAATTTTTGTATTTTTAGTAGAGACGGGGTTTCACCATGTTGGCCAGGATGGTCTCGATCTCTTGACCTTGTGATCGCCCGCCTCAGCCTCCCAAAATGCTGGGATTACAGGCGTGAGCCACCATGCCCGACTTCTGTCTAGATTTTAGTTGCTGTTTAGCAACAAACATTTGGTCTGACAGAACCAAGTGAGGATGATAAAGGCTTAAAATCACCAGAGGTAGCCTAAAACAAGTTCTCTCAACAGTAAATTGTAAAGCTAAGCTTGATGGACTGGAGTGGATTTTTTTCTAGCTTTTATTCTTAATGAATTTTTGATTTTTTGATGAGGGTAATATTTCCATATTAGTTTTAGTTTTAAGAAACTTTGTATCTAATGAAAGGTGTATTGGAACAGAAAGACTTCTTTTTGTCTAAGGATCAATATTCATTCAGCAACTGTTTACTGAAACATAAAAGAGGCCGGGTGTGGCGGCTCATGCGTGTAATCCCAACACTTTGGGAGGCCGAGGTGGATGGATCACCTGTGGTCAGGAGTTCGTGATCACCCTGACCAATATGGTGAAACCCGTCTCTACTGAAAATACAAAAATTAGCCAGGCATGGTGGCATATATCTGTAATCCCAGCTACTCAGGAGGCTGAGACAGGAGAATTGCTTGAACATGGGAGGCAGAGTTTGCAGTGAGCCAAGATCACCCCACTACACTCGAACCTGGGCAACAGAGCAAGACTCCATTTCAAAAGAAAAAAAAAGAGAAAGCAAGCAAGAAAGAAACATAAAAGAACCTCATTTGGTTCAGTGACGTTTTCACATTGTGGTTATGAGGAAGAACTGTGCTTGACAGATGGCCTTTGAGCCCGAATGCATCTTTATGATTAGCAGAAAATGAATTGGCTATGTTGGTATGACCACAGTTCACCTTGCAATACACGGTATACAGTGTTCAGTGCCTGCCTGTGGCCTTGATTTGCCAGAGAGAGGAATTCAGAGCAAGAGGCTCCACCTGGTCATCACCCACAGGCTGCCTGGGTCCTGTAGCACGCACATGTTTCCGCTTGGCGGGCCTGCTGCAGGCACTGCCAGATCAGTAGCACAGAGTTTCTTTCATGAATTTAATGGGGTGCAGGTCAGGTCTATGTTTTATTACATCTTACATCTTACTGATTGGGAAGTAGCTGTAAAACTTTGTCTTAATTCAATATTTACTGTGGCCATCATTGATAATGCATCAGTGGAACATTTTATGGTTTAACTTTACAAGGTCTTTTCACGTGAATGACCTCATCCTAGAGGCAATCTTCTCCTTTTCTCTAGAGGTCTCTCTGAATCCCCAGAGTCATACTGACTCCACACTGCCTCGGGATCTTGAATGCACTTCGCTTATCACATTGCGGTCCAATAGAAATGACCACAGATTCTTTCAAACGTCTTCCATGGAGAAGTGGGAGTGCAAGCCTCTTCCCTTGAACCTGAGTGGGTACTGTGGCTTGCGCCAAAAGAATTTCACGAAGGGATGCTGAGCCTGTCTCCTGGCCCAGGCCTTGGGGCCTGGCAGCTCCTATTTCCTGGCTGCTGGGACACTCAGTCTTGGAGCTCTGAGCTGCTGCGTAAGAAGTCTGATGACTCTGAGGCTATCATAATGGAGAAACCACATGGGGAGGCCACAGGGAGAGGCCCTGAGATGCCAGAAAGAGATGGAGATGCCCAGACAGCCTATTTTGGTCTGCTCCAGCTGCTACAACAGAGCTCTACAGACCGGGGAGCTTAAACAGCAAGCATTTCTTTCTCACAGTTTTAAAGGCTGGAAGTCTGAGCTCAGGGTGCCAGCATGCTCAGGGTTTGGTGAGAACGCTCTTCCTGGTTTGCAGATGACTGGCTTCTCTCTTCTTCTAAGGGCACTAATCTCACCACAAGAACATCATCCTCCTGCCCTAATCACCTCCCAAAGGCCCCACCACCTAATATCATCATCTTGAGGGTTAGGCTTTGAACATATGAATCTGGGTTGAGGACAAAACATTCAGTTCACAGCACAGCCCCAGCCATTGAAATCATCACAGTTGAGCTCCCAAATATCATGGATCAGAGGTAGGTCAATCCTGCTGGGCCCTGTCCAAATTGTAGATTAGTTAAAAAAAAAAAAAAAAAAAAGGAAAAAAGAGAGATCGATTTTGCAACAATTGTGGTGACATATCATATGCATAACAGAATTTTAATGTTAACCATTTTGAAGCGGACAGACAGTTCAGTCCACTTACCCACCTTCACCGTGCTGGGCAGCCACCACCTCCACCACCTCCAGAACCTTTCAGCTTCCCAAACTGAAACTGTACCAGTTACACATAAACTTCCAATTCTCCCTCCCCCAAGTCCCACTCTACCTTTTGTCTCTATGAATTTGACTGCTCTAGGCACCTCATATAGGTGGAATTGTATATTTATCTTTTTGTGTGCTTATTTCACTTAGAGTAATTTTTTCAAGGTTCATCCAAAGTTTATTCATACACTAGTTGTAGCAAGTGTCAGAATTTCTTTCCTTTGAGAGGCTAACTTGTATTCCATTGTCTCTATAGACCACACTCTGATTACCCATTCATGCATCGATGTGCATCTGGGTTGTTTTCATCTGGCTATTGTGAAGACTGCTGCTGAGTATGAGCATGGGTGTACAAATATCTCTTTGAGATCCTGGTTTTAAATCTTTTGGGTATATATCCAGAAATGTGATTGCTGGATCATGTGGTAATTCTATATTTAATTTTGTTGGTTAGTTTTTTTTGAGATGGGGTCTCACCATGTTGCCCAGGCTGGTCTTGACCTCCTGGACTTGAGCGACCTTCCTGTCTCAGCCTCCTGAGTAGCTAGGACTACAGGTGCATGCCATTATACCTAGATATTCAATTTTTAAAAGAACCTGTTGTTCTTTTAAGCCACTAAGTGCTGAGGTGGTTTGTTGCCTAATTGTACATAACTTTTTGGCCATATCCTGTATGTTTACAAGTCTGTCTCCCCTTCTGGGCTGAGGTCTTTGGATGTCTTATTTCTCTGTATCATTAGCATAGAGCAGAGTGCCTGGAGTAGTTATGAAATGGCATAATTATGAGAGGAGTGAATGGAGAGTCTCACAACCAGGGGTGTTATGAAAACACTTTTCAGGCCAGGTGTGGTGGCTCACGCCTATAGTCCCAGCACTTTGAGAGGCCATGGCAGATAGATCATCTGAGATCAGGAGTTTGAGACCAGCCTGGCCAACATGGAAAAACCCGTTTCTAATAAAAATTAGCTGGGCATGGTGGTGGGCACCTGTAATCCCAGCTACTTGGAAGGCTGAGGTAGGAGAATAGCTTGAACTCAGGAGGCAGAGGTTGTAGTGAGCCAAGATTGCATCATTGCACTCCAGCCAGGGCAACAAGAGTGAAATATCATCTCAAAACAAAAAGCCAAAAAAAAAAAAAAACCCAAAACACTTTTCAATCTGAAGGGCAGTAGGCACTAACCAGTCATAATGGACAAAGACTATCATGTTAAAACTGGTGTAATTTCCCCCACAGAATTAAGTTTATGTTTTTTTTGAATAAACACAGAAATTGATTCCTTGAGTCTTAACACCTGAGAAACTTATATTTGTCTTATCTGAGTTCCTTTCTCAGGAAACAGATCATCAGTTCTCCCAGACAGTAGCAAGGAACTGAAGTTTATTGGATCACTGCATCTGGGCAATGAAATGGCAGACTCCTCACTGTCATGATTGCCTAAGATCACTTGTTGATCAGCTCCCCTTCCTTATCCCTCCCTAATTCCTGTTTTCTTACACACAGTTACATTTCTTCCCGGTTAATAAACCCCACATTTCAGTTGTAGAGGATATGGATTTCAGAATGATCTCCCATTTTCCTCCCTGCAATGCTCAATTAAAGCCTTCCTCCCCGACAGTATGCGTCTTGGTGACTGGCTTCCTGTGCGGCCAGCAACAGGAGCTAGAGGAAGAGTGTTGTGTGGTAAGGAGGCCCCATGGCCAGCATTACCTCTTTGTTGCTGGCCTGTGGAAAGGTCTGGAGGTAGTGGTGGGTGCCCCAACTACTTAACTAACAAGAGAAGAGGCTATTGATCAACCACTAACTGTACCGCTACAGTGTGGATGCAGCATGTCAGTTCTGTTTATATTACCTTGTGAGGAGGTAGGAAGGTAGAGTCCCAGTCCTGTAGGTGACGAAAATGAAGTGCAGAGAAGTGACATGGTTTCTTCAAGGTCATGAGGCGAATAACTAGGCAAACAAATACTTGAACACAAGCATTCCAAGTCCAGTGTTCATCTCGTTATACCAACCACACCATGTAGTTGTGGTAAGAGGTTCTTGTGGGAAAGTTTATAATCTTCTTGGAGATAAAAGGCTTCCATGTGTAAGATACATAACATAAAAAAACTACAAGACTGGGTGCCCAGATACTGCAGGTAAAGCTATCCGTGAGGAGAGAAGGGAGTACTGTTGTGTCTGAGAAGGATTCATGGAGGATGTTGTCGAGAACCAAGCCTCCAAGGGTAGGAAGGATTTAAGCCACAAGGAAGAAGGAAGAGTCACCTGCACAGTTTGAGTGGGGAGGATAAGCTTGAGATGTTAACAAACCCTGGGGTCTGGCTAAGGCGGAGATTCTCTTTGGTAAGCAGAGAGATTGCCATTAGGTGGGAAAGAACAGAGGACACACTTCTCTCTCTCCCAGGCACTTATGTGTATGGCCAACAGGGACAAGTCAAGTCAGAGTTCTAAGAGGTTCTTTTGGAAAGAGAAAGATGATGGCATTTGTTGAGTAAGACCGAACTATCCACCGGGAGCCACAGGATCTGGCCCCAGCACCAGACCTTGGAGCCTGCGCTTACATTACCACCTACACTGTCGGACATGATGTCACACTATGTGTGCCTTTATTGTCTGTCTCTCCTACTAGAACGTAAGCTCCATGAGGGCAGGGACTTTGGTTGTTTGGCCACTACCTCTCCAGTGCCTAGAAGTCAGCTGGCATTCACAAGAGCAGCAAGGAACAGCATGGAGGAGGCCCCAAAGCTGAAGCTCCCTCGGATGGTGAGATTCCAGATCACTAGCAAGTCCGGCCTCCCACGCCCTAACTGCAAGGCCCAGTGCTCCCCTGCTTCTGCCCACAAGCTGAGGCCTCCCCTTGGGATCAGGTGCCTCAGCAATTTTAGCAGAAAAGCCCCTGGTTCTCAAACATCCAGCTGGCTGTTCAGCTGGGACTGAAAGGGCCCAAAGCATTGTCCCTTTAGCACACACAGTTTCCAGAGAATGAGTTATCCCTTGTCTCCTAAAAGAAGACGTGAGTTAAGCCTTTAAATGCCTTCCGTGGCACTGTAGGAGCTGCTTTGCCAAATTCTCAAAGTTAAAAGTGAATTTTTTCTTTTGTATTCCTGTACCATTATTTACTTCATTTCCCCCCCCCCCAACCCCCTATAACTATTTTGTACGTATGCATGTGTATACTCATGCACACAAATGCAAAAGCATCCTGTCTGTCTGAATAGTTCTCCCTCATTCACAAGGACAGGTGCTTCTGTGGAGCACCCTTTAGCTCTCAGCTTTGCATTATGGAGGGTGGGAGGTGGGGAGGGGGTTCATCAAATAAACTGGCAAGTGGAATTGCATGAAGACATTTTCCAGCTAAAGTATTAAATACATTGCTTGGAGGCAGTTTCTTGAATAAGGGCTTCCCAACCTCATTCTCTGCAACCACATGCAATTTATATGTAATATTGAAACAAATTCAAGCGCTTGTCCTGAAGCCATCTTTGTAAGTATTTGCAGGCAGCTCCTCTTAAGGACACTGGGAAGTGAAAACAGTGAGCTTAACAGCTTTGTTTGTGGCTAGTGAGCTGTTCTCTTTCAGCTCTTAAGAGCTAGTCATAGCCTCCACTCAAGGCCATTCGGGAAGCAACAGTGACAAGCGACCAGCATCTGGTCTCCCAGCCACAGGGCAAGATGTATTAGGTTGGCATAAGAGCTTTTAATCACACACCACGGTTTTAAAAGTTGGGAAAAGGTCGGGTACAGTCTCTCACGCCTGTAGTCCCAGCACTTTGGGAGGCATAAGCAGGCGGATCACAAGCTCAGGAGTTCGAGACCAGCCTGGCCCACATGGTGAAACCCTGTCTTTACTAAATATACAAAAATTAGCAGGGCACAGTGGAGGCACCGGTAGTCCCAGCTACTTGGGAGGCTGAGGCAGGAGAATCACTTGAACTCAGGAAGTGGAGGTTGCACTGAGCCAAGATTGTGCCTCCAGCCTGGCAACAGAGTGAGACTCCGTCTCAAAACAAACAAACAAACAAAAAGTTGGGGGAAAAGCAGGAAGAGTTTCTCAGTAATTAATTTGGAATATTTCAAATGAAAACCCATTTTTTTTTAAGAGTAGGGAAGAGAGTACCAGTAGCATTAAACTTTGTCAACTATCTAATAACAATGATACAGAAACTCCTGGGGCAGATCATTCAAATCCAAGGCTCAGGCCAAGGCTGTTGCTTTAGCGATCACCTGCGCACCCTTTCTTCAAATATCCATTGCTCTGGAATTTTTGTTTTTTTTTTAGATGGAGTTTTGCTCTTGTTGCCCAGGCTGGAGTGCAGTGGCCCAATCTCACTGCAATCTCTGCCTCTTGGGTTCAAGCGATTCTTTTGCCTCAGCCTCCTGAGTAGCTGGGATTACAGGCATGCATCACCACGCCTGGCTAATTTTTAGTAGAGAGGGCGGTTTCTCCATGTTGTTCAGGTTAGTCTCGAACTCCTGACCTCAGGTGATCTGCCCACCTCGGCCTCCCAAAGTGCTGGGATTACAGGCCTGAGCCACTGTGCCCAGTCTGGAATACTAAGTCAAGAAGAGTTCATTGTAGAGAGGGACAAACAGCTGAAGACGGAGCTTTGAGGCCAACCCTCAAGAATTTTAAATCATTCTATTTATGTGCATGGCCTACTTTTAATAAACGGAAGCTGAATGATTTTGAGCTGGGCTGGACGTGTTTGGTGCTTGTAGCTTTGTAGGTGAAGGGGTTTTATTTTTGTCCCCCTTTGGTAATTGAGTCCCAGAGCCTCATCTATAGTCCCAGTTAACATTAACTGCTTGCATTCCAACCAGTGCTGGAAAGTTCCCTCAAAAGACTCACGTGTGGGACAGAATGAGGCAGAAGATATCAGAGGTAGAGAAGCCTCATGTCACATGCCCTGTTGCTCTGCCATACACCAGGGGTGTCTGATCTTTTGGCTTCCCTGGGAAGAATTGGCTTCACACTGGAAGAATTGTCTTGGGCTACACATAAAATACAGTAACACTGGCCAGGCATGGGAGTTCACACCTGTAATCCCAGCACTTTGGGAGGCTGAGGTAGGCGGATTGCTTGAGGACAGGAGTTCGAGACCAGCCTGGCCAATATGGTGAAACCCTGTCTCTACTAAAAATACAAAAAATTAGCCGAGTATGGTGGAATCCCAGCTATTCAGGAGGCTGAGGCAGCAGAATCGCTTGAACCCGGTAGGCAGAGTTTGCAGTGAGCCAAGGTCATGTCACTGTGATCCAGCCTGGGCAATGAGCAAAACTCTGTCTCAAAAAGAAAAAAAAAATAGTAACACTAACCATAGCTGATGAGAAAAAAAAAAAAAAAGCACACAAATTTCATAATGTTTTAAGAAAGTTAATGAATTTGAGTTGGACCGCATTCAAAACTGTCCTGGGCCGCATGCAGCCCCTGGGCCACAGGTTGGACAAATTTGCTGTACACTTTAACCCCTCATATTACATGTCTCTTCCATAAACATTCTGAAAATAGTAGCAGAAGCGGAATCATTTTTCAAAGTACCCTAAGACTTTTTTGGAGGACCCCATTACAAAGAACATTGCTTTAGGCAGAAAGGTTAGGGTCTGCAAACTGTTTTCAGCTGATAAGGGCCTCTCAGTGGTTGAGTTTATTCTGCTGAACACCGGTGAAGAATGACATTTCAGAAAACCACTGCAGCAGCAAAGGCAGATTTTGTAAAGATACGAACAAGAAATGGCAAAGGTTGGAATTTAACACTTCGCTGTTGATTGTATTAAATCATTTTTATTTTTTCACCATTGGGGAAAAAAAGGCCTGGCCAATGTAGAGCAGGAGATGAAAGCCCTTCCCTGGTGAGCTCTAAGCTGTAGAACGCTCTGCCTGCAAGTGAGGCCTCCCGTGTCCTTTCCATGCCTGGGACACAGCCACCGAGGCCAGGACTGCCCTGAGCTGGTCAAATCCAGGTCTGATAAGACTGGACCATCTGGGAGGAATCAAAGTCTGCTATGGAAAATTGCAATAAATTCAGAGTGCAATTAAGAAGTCTTTTGGGATCCAGGCTCAAGCCTCTAAAGAGAACTGTCATCTAACAGGCTGTCTTTCATCCCTGGGTCACACCCTGCTGGGGAAGTATAGAGCTACCCAAACAAAGCCAGGCAAGGGGCCAACATCTGGGCCCCTCAGCTTCCTCTCACTCTACCCCAGATGCAAGGAGGCTGCCGTGGCTCAGGCGTCACAGGGAACCTGGAGGCAATGGATGCTGACCTGAATGCAACTCCTTGTACCTACAGAGAATGGGCAGGGGTGTCTTTCCCCTTTTTAAAGTAACAATGTCACAACTTCTGGCTTGCCAGTTGAATCTGAGCTGCCTCCCTCTCCTTTTGTAGCCAACTGAGATGAACTAGAGGGAGGGAAGTAATGGAGGAAGGAGGTCATGTAAGCACCATTCTTTCCTTTGAGTGACTGAATCCAAACTCAGTGTGGCCTCCTGGACTCTCTTCTCGAAAAGGGGGCCTTGCCTGAGAGCAAGGAGCATGCGTTCATCTGCAATTCAGTCTCTCCCATGCTCCTGCCACCGAACGCTGCTGCCCAGGCCTTGGCTCTCCAGGCAGTGTATGTGTACTTGAGCCTGCACCTGCTACAAACCCCTGTGTTACAGGCCATGGTCCCTGTGGCAGTAAATGCTTATTAGTGGAAATGAAAATTCCAAAAGAAACCATAGTCCAGTCACTTACTTTAACAAAAGATTTATTTGAAACAGGTTTGCGCAGACAAACAGCAGTCAACAGGATTGATCAAAGCCACAAATCACGAAATTATCCCAAAACTTCTAAAAATACAAGTAGATGTCCTTCATTTGTATTCACTCCAGGAGGGAACCCAGTGCACTATAATGTGCTGCTGTAATTTAACAACCAGAGGACATTAATAGGACGTGAAAACGGTAACACTTCTAGAGGGAGGGAACAAAAAAACCCCACACACCATAGAAGCGCTCACCAGTCTGCTGGGAGCCAATTAAACATGCCCCCACAGCCCTGCTTCCCTCTGCATAACCAGATGAAAACCTCCCCATTGCAAACAATATTTAAGCAATCCAGGCACAGATGTGACAGCAGACAGGAGAGCACATGGCTTTGCTCGCATGAGAAAGACGCCACAAAGATGACGCTTTTGAAGGACGATTCAGTGACCTGCAGCCCCATCCCGCAGCTGGCCCTGCTGCAGCCACCTGCATGGCCCTTGAGAGGGAGGCTCAGAGGGAAGCGGCATGGGACAGGCCTGAACTTGGCCATCTCGGGCAACGGGGGAGAGCGGGGTGGGAGAGGAGAGTAAAAGTTTCAGTACTTCCATTGATTCTATCCATGAACACCCACAAGTATTTACTGTGCAGGGAAGGAGAGAAACTCCATGACAGGGCAGGTTTTCTTTCTCTGTTTTTTTTTTAAGTTGTTTATTGATTCACCTATAACCACATACCAGGTTATCTCTAGGAATACAACACGCTCCAGTCCCACAGGAAGCGAGCAGCCTGTTTCTGGCCTCTTTCCCTCTTTCCGGCCTTTTTTCTTTCACACGGAAGAGCTCACCTATAAAAGGCTTTTGATAAGCTCTCTTGACCCCCAAGTTTCCTGGGCAGGGTTATTTGGATAGTGCTATTACACCAACTTTCTTCTTCCTCTTTCTGTCATAAATCAAAGCCACCTGACACTTTGCGCCCGACTTTTAAAACAAACAGGTCTCCTTTCTTTCTTTAGCCAGGTCACAAGAACTGCCTATGGGCTAATCTTGAGAGCATGTTTTTCTTGGGCTGAAGCCTGGGAGAAAGAGCAGAGTAGATGTCCCACAGGCAGCTAGGGCCCGAGATTGTCACTTGAAAATGCGCCAGGCTGGGTGTAAAAAGAATCACTCTTTTGTCTCTCTTCAGTCTGGAGAGCGGAGGTGTTCCTTGGAGGTTAACGCTGGATAACACACATGGTGGGGTGCAGGGGAGCAAACTCTTCTTTTCTGCTCCCATTTGTTTGTGGTTTCCGCCCATCAAGATTTATGCTGGCTCAATTCCCTTTTTTCCTCACATAGGGTTACATCCCGGATTGAAAAATCACTCATATCCAACAAATTAAGAGAGCTTTAAACAGAGCCTTAGTTAGAGACCGGGCATTAAATGAAGGTCAGGTAAGGCAAAGGGGAATGTACTGATGGACAATTTGGGAGGCTGAGAAAAAAAAACGAAGAGTACAACACGGAATATGCCCATTCTGTTCCTTTCAGGAGTACCTAACCGTGGGGGTCTGGAGCCCTCACTTCCACAACCCATCGAAAACCTTCTAATGGTCCTTCTTGCCCTTCAAGATGGAAAAATGGCTATGATGGGGTTAAATAATCTCCCCCAAGGCTACACTGAGATAATTAATTGCCTTGAGCCAATGAAGAACCATCAACAAAGCCAACTGACTTTCTGTTTTTGATGGCAGGGGGCTTTAACTGTCCCCATCCTTATTATATATGTCCGTATAAACATTTACATGAAGAAACCATGTCTTGAGTGTAACAGGGGATGCCATCTTTTGACTCGGCCTGATAAACTCATTTCTTTGCCAAGTTATTATTTCAGGCTCTGCTTAGCCACCATTTCCCTGTTCACTTTTTTTTATGGATCCCAGGAGATAAAGGCTACATTTCAAATGCTGAAGCTAAATCACTCCTTGAATTACTTTTGAGACAATGACCCTGGGCAGTAACTCAAATCCTGGTTGAAGAGTGTGCAGTCCTTTCACATGTTCAAAACTAAAGATCACCTTATCCTGTAGCAGAGCTTTGCAAACATCCAATTCAGCTGTGCTTTACGACATAAATCCCTTGGAAAAGAAGTACCTGATAAAAATGCTTTCTGGTTCCAAACAACAGGATTAAAGGTCACTATTATAACAAATGGAAATTACAGACTATAGCTTTCTTTTAAAAAAATTCAATGTTAAAGCCTGTAATATTTACATATATATGCATTATAAGACTATTAGTCACCTAGACTCACTTTCTGCCCCCTATTTTTCACACTTCTTGACAAGTTATTACTGATTTTCACAGCCAGCTCCCTATAGTAAGACAGACCTGAAACCTTGTCAAGGAAAGGAAAATGTCAACAGAATCTCAGCTGAGCTCTCCTGAAGCCCAGGGTCACTTCTCAGGCTGTTCCTCCACGAGTGTCAAAGACATAGCTCTTCTTTCTCCAAAGCATGTTTTGTACGGTGTACTGAATGAAACAAAAGAGTTACCATGCTTTTGTTTTCGTGTGTGCATGTGTGTGTTGGGAAATGGGGGAACATAACCCTGGTCAAGAAGCCTGGAATAGTCTGCATTGAGGCAGGATAGACACATCAGCTCCACTCCTAAATTATGAATTAGCCCGTTCTGATCAGCATGGAGTATTTACCCAGACTACCCTGCTCTCCTGGTACGTGTTTTCCATAGCTACCCTTGCTGGCAGGTGTCAGTGTGCAGTGGACACCCAGAACTAAGCTCAAAGCACGACTGGTCTCTTCCTTTTCCGGGGACATCCAGGACAAGACGGAGACTCGACACAGGAGTGGGCTGTGTACAGCAGTAGACCGAGGGTTGGTCTGAGTGGATTCTGCCAGTTTAGCTCAATCCAGAGTCCGGCCCTGGAGGGCTAACCAAGTGTGACCTGCCAGCCCGGGAGTCAGTTAGTGTGTGGCACAGTGACAAGCCCCATGTGGCATTTTCGCTGACAGCCAGCATATGCAACCTAGGCCAGTCTACCCTGCCCCAGGGGAGGGGTTGTGACACTCTGACCTCAATTTAAAGATAGGACAAATGACACAGCCCCTGAGTTGGCCCTGGCTAAATATTATATGTCACATGTAGTGATAGCTGCTCCTCCTAGAAATCCAAAATAGTCATTTGGCTGTAAGAATGCTCAACCACATGAGAGGACAGAAAAGCATCTCTTCTAATGTTTTCTTCTGTGTGCATCTGTCATCATTGCAAAGACTGTTTAGTCTACTTCTCAAGAGAATAGGAAAATACACCTGCATGCTTAAATCCCAGAAAAATATGAACTCTAAGAAATAAAAACAAAACCCCAAACCCAAACACACACTTAAATTCATAATTCTGATTTGGAAGGCTTCAAGTTCAAGAAAGAGCTAACTGACAAAGAACTGAGTTTTTAATCCAAACAGGCTTAGTTCCCAAACGAAACCAAGCACTAATAGTTAAGATGCCTAATGCACATTCAATTTCAGTTTTCATTTCTCCTCTGGGTATTTTGGTCACCACCTTTCTGGGTTTGTCGTGTTAGTCATAGGCACATTTCATGTTGTAGCTCCTGCGTGACAGTCCTTCAGTCTTGCTGGGTGCTCTAGTATTTAAAAATGCTTTATGCACCTTAGGGAGAAAGAAACTGCCCTTTTGGGAGCCTCAGCAATGTGAATTGCATTGTTCTGTTATCCCTCAGGCCCTCTCTACATTCTGGTCACCTCACATGTGAAGACTAGTTTTCTTAGTCAATGCAAATCGTATTTTAAATTATTTCCATGCCCAGTAAGTTATAGACTTCTGAAAATAAAGGGTTAGGTAGCAAAGTGCACTAATGTCTTATTTCCTAATTTAGCACGTTCATCCCCATAGCGTTTACTCATCCTCTGACTCTAGAGCTAAGAGTGATGGGTGTGCTCCTTTGCTGCACAAGCACATTATAAATTCATTCAGTTCCCAACAGTGAAAATCCAAAAAGCGCTCTAAACTCTCATTTTCACCAGTAACTGTTGCCCAGAAGTATTTAGGCCATCCAAAATCTGGTTTGCAAGCAGAGCAGAGAACAGGGCTCCAGGTAGGTTGTTTATTAAGGGCTCCAGGTGCTGACATTCATGCCTGAGGGCATCTAGGTTCTGGTTCAGATTTAGAGTGTGGGACTCCGCAGTTGGGAAAGTCAGTGACTCAGCACTTCCCTTCCTTGTCTTAGAATTCAGAATGTGCCGTATTCCAATAGGTACCTGTGTCTAACACCGATGGGATACAGAAAGTAAACCATGTCAGTATATTTTTAAAAAGGTGTTTCCCTGAAATGTTTGGAAATCTTTTCAATTAAACCGGTGTGTAAAGGTCTTGCTTAAGCTTTAATACACACTGGGCTGATCATGACAATTGTCTGGATCTCAGGCTTATTTCAGAGTTTCTACTGCAGAGATCTGGTGGCGATTCCTCTGTGTCCTCCTCTCAGCGTCTCCGTGCCCTTCCTTCTCCTTCTGAGGACTTCTTTGGCCGTCTTGTTCTCCCTGCTCAATGTCCTATAGTCTTGCAACTGGGTTTACTCATCCTCTGATTCTAGAGCTAAGAGCGACAGGTGCATTCCTTTGCTGCACAGGCATGTTATAAATTCATTCAGTTCCCAACAGTGAAAGTTCAAAATGTGCTCTGAAAAAGCGTGGGTTCTAATGTAAGTGGATGCCAAAGGCTGGGCAGTCTGGAGGCTGGGAGGTGAGTATTCAGAGCCTGACGGCGGCTGGGAGTGCTGAAGGGTTCTACCACCACTCTGACCTGTGGGGTGGCCCCATGTCAGACAGAGGCAGAGACATTTAGAATATATGCGGAAAAGGCTACGTTTCTTTTCTTTACAGAATGGGAAGGGTGGTGGAAGAAGGAATTTTTTGCATCTGTATCTGAGTCTGCAGTGGAACAAGGAAAGGCGCAGGTCTGGGTTGGCTGCCCACCAGCCGCCATGCACTGAGCGCCATGGCCAGCCATGCAGCAGACGTGGGGGTGAGGGGCACCTGGACATGGTGGCGGGACTGGGCCGAGCACACCCGGAGAAGGTGTGGAAGATTCTGCCAGAGCATCAGTGGGCTCACCCTGCTGGAAATGTGGCAAAGAGATTCAAATAAATGTTCTCAGGTTGACCACCCTGAAATAGATTTTTGTGATTTCACTGCAATCAAGAAGTTTATGCCAACTTTATACAAACGAAACAGAAATCAAAGCAGGAGAGCAACCTGCCTACAGTGAAGTCTGTATATGGCCTGTTGGACTTAATCTGTGAGTTAACCAAACAGGAAGCAAGTGTGCCTTGCTCCAATTACACAGGATGGGCCTCTCACACAACATAAAACTCCTTTCTCCTTCTCCCAGGACAGCTAGTACTGATGTTTAAATACTGGTGAAACATAATGTTTTTAATTTCACACCTCAGAGAGCACAGTTGAATGCTTCATGACGACGTAAACAAAAGTCAGGCTAAGCACTGCAGACAAATTGGGAGGGAAAAGATGGCTTCCCCTGCGGTCTACACTCCAGGTCTGCGAGGGAATATGTAACTAACAAACTGTTTGGCTAAGGCCACAGAAATGTGTTTTCTGGTGTTTTGGCTGCTGACGCCAGTCTTTTCTGACAAAGATGCTTTAACGCTGGGTGCAACAAACCGAATCTCTTTCCTAAGATCAGTCAGGAAAATTCACGTCTTATTTCTTCCTGGATTTCTTTTTGGTGGTGTCATAAGCACGGATGATTTCTTCCTGACTCACAGCTCCATGTTCTTCTTGAGAAAAAGCATACCCATCTGAAAGTGAAGCACACAGGAGAAACTGGTTAACGGGAGAATTGGGGGAGCACACTAGGTTTAAAAAGAGCTGCTTTTTTGGCAGCATGCAGGAGAGTGGTATGCGACACCTGGCCTCCTTAGCCTTGAATAGGTGGAGGCGTGAGATGAAGTAAACCTCTGGCCATGTACAGGCTGACTGGGGTCCCATGGTTCTAGCTGCTGTTGCTGGGATGGGAAGGGCTCCGAGTGTAGGTTTCCTATTTCTGGGGGGCTGCATCTGAGCTCAGTGTGGGAATCATGCACAGTGGGTCATTGGTCCCCGTCTCCACTTTCCCGCTGCCAATTAAGAGGAAGTACTCCTGTCCACCTGATGCTGCAGGACAGCCGGCTAATTTATAAAGCTGTCAACATGCCAGGGAAAACACACATAACACTAATAGTGCAAGCAGACACAATGCCCGTGATGCGTGGAGCCTTCCTGTCTTTATCTATTTATTTATTTATTTATTGGAGACAGAGTCTTGTTCTGTCACCCAGACTGGAGTGCAGTGGCACAATCTTGGCTCACTGCAACCTCTGCCTCCAGGGTTCAAACGATTCTCCTGCCTCAGGCTCCTGAGTAGCTAGGACAAAAGGCATGCACCACCATGCTCAGCTAATTTTTTGTATTTTTAGCGGAGACGGGGGTTTCACTATGTTGGCCAGGCTGGTCTCAAACTCTTGACCTCAAGCACTCTGCCCGCCTTGGCCTCCCAAAGTGTTGGGATTATAGGCGTGATCCACCACACGCGGCCCTGTTTTTAAATCAGACTGATCTGGACTGGTAATAAGTAATCAAAGTAGGCTTGTTTCCACATAAACAAAGAAAAAGATCACACAATAAAGTCAAAAGGAATTAGTGACTGATTGGACCTGTGGCCACAGGAAGACTGGTTCTCATACAATCAGTTCATATACTACTAATAAAATAAATAATAGCCAATACTCATTAAATGCCATGTGTCTAAGACCCTGTTCTACAAAATATAGCTCATTTACTCCTCCCAGAAACCCTATGAGATACGTGATTATATTCCTCCCACTTCACAGATGGGAAAACTGAGGCACAGAGATTTTTGTGAGCTGCCCAAGGTGCAGACTTCATGAGTGGCAGAGCTGGGAAGCAAACCCAGGGTCCACACTCTAGAGCTGAGGAAGAGCTTTAGTTCACAAGCCCAGAGTGGGGCTTTGCCTCCAACGGGCTCTTCCAACAGAAAGACATTTACAACCGCCGCTCCCCATTGGCTAACCCTTCTGTGTCAGGGGCATGGAAAAGTCCCACAGCACAATTAGACATTCGGCCAAAAGACAACACAATAAAAAAACCTGATAATCTTGACTTCTATCCATGCATGCTTGCAACTTATCAAGGGAGCTGTGTGTTCAGTGTCATACTCTGCAAAAGGAGAAAAGTCATCAGAAAATGTGCCCATGTATCAGTTCCTAGACTGCTTGTTAATTTCCTCAGACATCTGGCTTAAAAATGAAATTTCTAGAGTATCAAGACGTACAGTAACATGAAAGAAGAGTCCTCGCGAGACGGAGAAGAGGAGGCTTTAAAACAAGACACTCAGGCTGTTTCTTCCTCTGTGTGTTCCCATAACTGAGAGTCCCAGTCCTGGTCTGGCTTCCCGGCTCTTCCAGAGAGCATGCCTTCCAGCCACTGCCTGCGAATCCCAAAGGCTCAGCGGGGGTTATCCAGGGAGGCAAGGGCTTGTCTGCAGGGGTGGCCTGAGAGTTGAATGAGGACATGGGCTGGGAGGAGGCCCCAGACCAGTGAGGCCATGGGAGGAAAAGGCAGTGGGAAAGAGAGAAGGCGACGCAAGCTGAGCCAGGGTGAATGGAACAAGAGAGGAATTTTCCACAGGGGGCTTCTGTCTACTTGCTCACCTCCATTTCTAGTAAAACAAAACCCGTGAACCAAAAATTCCCACCACATGGTAACCATGGTGAAGCAGCTCCCACTACGTGGTAGCCATGGTGAAGACTGGTGTGAGCCCCCAGATTGCCAGGTACAGGAGCAAGTGGGTCCCTGAGGCTGAAGGCAGCACCAGCCTGAAGGGGAGCTCTCTTGGGGGCGGACATGCTTGTTCCAGCCTTCGGCCCACATCCAGTGCACCTGAACTCTCTGATGAGGTGGCTGTGCTTCGATTCTCAGAGCTTCAGAGTCTTCATATGATCTGCTTCCAAGCACTGAAGAGCAAATGCGACCATTCCTGTTCTCCTAAGAGCTTTTGGATTTTCACCAAGTTGCTTAATCAGAGATCAGCAGGGACAAAGAAACCTCCATTGCCTGGTTTGCAGGAACTGCCCCAGCCTCCTGCCTCCCTCTGGCACCGTGTGGCACACACACTCCCATCCCAAATCCTGTACAAGGTGCTCTTTGTGAAGCATTTTTACTGTAGTCCAAGGGGAGACATCTTTCATTGGGATGTTTCAAAGCAAAATCTAGCAAATAACACTGCCTCATCTGCTCCATTAACAAGGCTGTGTACTGTGGTCAACTTGGACAGTTTCCATTCTCCAGTCCTTGAATAAGGATCGTTTCTAGTACACATCTGAGGTCCTCCTGAGGGGGCCTAGCAGGAGAGCAGCTGCAATGGCAGGGTGGCCACTGATTCCACAGCTGCTGCACCACCCTGGGGCTGCTCCTCAGTCCTACAGGAGTGGTTCTGAGTAAGGAACAGTCACCCCCAAAGAACCGGACATGCTCTTTATAAACTCTTCTGGTGGCAGGCTGAGCACTGCTGAGCTCTCCACCCTGAAGATGTCTTTCTCCGCTCGCTGGTTTTTATCTTAGATTCTGGGGACCCCAAATGGCTGCAGCATGGGGTCGGGGTGGTGGCCAAGAAAGAAAGGGTGGTTCCAGTCCTTGCTTGCTGCTACTTGTCCATGTGACTTTGGGCTCTGTAAGCCCCCTGGGTCTTGGTGTACTTTCCTGTAAATTAAATGGCCTGGACCAGGCAAGGCCCAAGTTCTCTCAAGCTCCAGTGCTCTTTATGGGCTCCAGGACATGTCATGCCCAGTCACACGCAGGCTGCAGGATTCTCTCCTTCTCTCAGTGCCAGTTCACACTGCACCAACACAGAGGCCTCCACGTCCATGACAGAAAGAAAGGGCCGGGGGGCGACAGTCTGAACAAAAGGAACAATTCTTATATCTTTTTTGGCCTGCTGTTTTTCTCATGGAGAAACTCATGGAGACATAAAAATAAGTTTGGGTGTGTCCTTTTGGGAAGGATACCTTAGCCTTTGGAATAGTCTACTCCCTGTTCAAATGAAAGGTGCAAAAGCTTTTTCTTTTACTTATCTTGTTTTTCATAACATGCCTGTGTCCTCTGCAAACCCAACTCCAGGGGTTTCTTCAGCTCATTACTCTGTCACTTCTTTTGTGTGCATTAGTGCCATGGCCACAAGGGGCTCCTGTGGCATTGCAGGAAGATGATTCGGCCCCACTGGGGTGGGAAAGGTTTTGAGGTTTCCCTAAGAGACAGACAGAGGCGTTCCTCCTCCTGTTGCAAACCTCCCAGGGTCAGCAGAGCACCCTGAGGTCTGTGTTAAATGTCTCCCACCATCCTCCCTAGTTTCCACTGGGTGTACCTACCATCACGTTTCCAGCCTGTTCTGTGCTAAGACTTTCTTAACCTTCACTGAGAATAAAAGTGGACTCTACAATTCAAGAGTGAAAGGAGGAGGGCCTGATAGGTTTATCTTGGGAGAGGGAGTCCTCCCAGGCTCAGATAAAATTTCAGATAAAACATTTTCCTCTTAGAAATCAGGCCTGGTGGGAGTTAGAGCTGTCAAGAGAGGAGTTTCACTGGAAAAACAGACACCATCACCACTCAACCAGCCCTGCCTGCCCAGCGACCGCCCCACCTGATGAAGACACACACCTGCCCCCCTGCTCTGCCTAATGAACCTTTAACTGACATTTGCATCCAAAGGCAGCTCAGAGGAAGCCTTCGGCTCTCTACATTTCCCCACTCTCACTCGTCTTTCAGGAAGTCCTAATAGCCAGAAAGTCCTGACGGGGGCCTGGAAGGAGCTCTCATGGACCCAACTAACTGTGAACTTTCTCTGGCTGGCTTCCTAACACATCTGCTTTCTAAATTGCCACAGCCAGAATGGAGGACAGAATCGTGTAGGTGACAGGAGGTGGGAGGATAGATGGATTTCTTAGTTGTTTTGTCTTCTCCAGGTAGAACATGTGGTGAAGGCCATAAAATCATGTCATCTTTTTCATTATTTTGGAATAAAACTCCCTTTAAGTAGTATTCCTTTGAATCTGAGCTCTGAAAGGATCTTAATGAAAATAGCAGCTTCCTGTCTGGAAAGATTCCTAATGGCCACAGAAATGAGAAGACCGTGGGGACAATGAGGAAATCAGACTGTGTAGGAAATGCTGATTACAAACAGTGTATGTTGGTGGCGCACAGGAACTAAAAGTACTACCAAGATTAGAGTTTTTCCTGCCAGTTTCCTCGACAGACCCAGGGGGAACATCAAAGGTTGAGACCCGCTAAATGCCCAACCTGCACCCCAGGACCAGTTCTGACCACCCGACGGTCTTCTCTGCCTGTTAGTGACAGAAACATCCTAAGTCATCCATCAGGTTCTAGTACTAGTCACTGAGTGTTTAAAAAATGCGGTGTGATTTTAGAAGCCTTCTTATTTCTTATATTTATTCAGTGGATTTTTTTGGCCTTCAAAATATTGACTTAAGAAAAGCATTTAGTAGTTGTCTTAAGTCATTTATGACTCTCCCATAAAAATTCTCACTCGGTCTTTGATCACAACATATAGATCGTGTATATTCTGTCTACAGTTATTTTGAAACATTCATCAGAGAGGCAACATGGCTCTACAGAACAGACCCTGTAGAGTTCTGCGAACCTGTACATGTTTTCTCTGTGTCTGGCATACAGAAGGTGCTTTACACACACTGTCGTGAAGACTCACAAGGACTGTGTAAGATGTATATCATTAAAATTCTTTTTTCTCCATAGGAGAAAATAAAAATTTAGAGAAATATGTAAGTTTCCCCCAATTATCCAGATGATAGCAGAATAATAATACCCAACATTGATGGGACTCTATATTGCCTGTACTATTCTAGGTACTTTATGATCTCATTTAATCCTCCTAATTGAAACCGACCCAACAGTCCCACAGAAAGGTTTTTTTTGGAAAAACAGAAATGGCCCTTCTGGTCTTAAAGCTTGACACTTATATTTGTTTTATCTGAGTTTCTTCCTCAGGTAAGGACCTCCCAGGCCTCCCAAAAAGTATCAAAGAGGCAGGGCATGGTGGCTCACGCCTGTAATCCCAGCACTTTGAGAGGCTGAGGCAGGCGGATCATGAGGTCAAGAGATCGGGACCATCCTAGCCAACATGGTGAAACCCCATCTCTACTAAAAATGCAAAAATTAGCTGGGCATGGTGGCGTGCACCTGTAGTCCTAGCTACTGGAGAGGCTGAGGCAGAAGAATTACTTGAACCCGGGAGGTGGAGGTTGTAGTGAGCCGAGATCATGCCATACTGCACTCCTGCCTGGCAACAGAGTAAGACTCTGCCCCAAAAAAACAAAACAAAACAAACAGTATCAAAGATCTGAAACTCACCCAATGATCTCATCCAGACGATGGGATGCCAAGCCCCTCATTCATCTTGATTGTTTACCCCTCCTGATTCTTGTTTTCTTACACAGTTACATTTATTCCTTGCTATATAAACCCCTAATTTTAGTCAGTCAGGGGGATGGATTTGGGACTAGTCTGCCACCTCCTTGGCTATAGCAGCAGATAAAGCCTTCTCCTTTGGCAATAATTGTCCAGTGATTGGCTTTCTATGCAGCTGTGGGTGAGAGGATCTAGACTGAACCTCCAGCATCCAGTAAATTCTCATATTACCCAACTTTTCAGATGCAGAAACAGACATTAAGTAACTTGCCCAAGGTCACAAAAAAGCAGGGGAGCAGGGACAGGAACCCAGGCAGCCCATCTCCAGAGGGCTGCCCAACAGTCAGCACTCCCGTCCCATCAAATCTCTTGACTTGACCTCTCTCTTGGGCCAGTCTGAGGCTGCAGTCCAGACCTCAGGGCATTCACTGAGCAATGCTGGGTCAGCCACTTTCTGACCTGAGCCTCTGCTTTGTGTCCTTGGGGCAGCATTACCCACCTCCTGGACAGTGGAGCATTAAAGGACAGAAGCACATCAGTCCCCTTCTTCCCATATGATATTCCACATGGGAAAGTGAAGACAGGGAGTAGATTACTGAAAGGGGATGATATTCTGTCTCCCTCCTCCTCTTTCCTTTGAGAAAGTCTACAAATACCTGTTGATAGGTGGAGCTCAACTGAACACAAATCCTTCACTGCCTGTACTGCCTGAATAATGATTCTTCATGTTCATAAACCTGTCTCTTTCTTTCTTCTTTTTTTTTTTGAGACAAAGTTTCACTCTTGTTGCCCAGGCTGGAGTGCAATGATGTGATCTTGGCTCACTGTAACCTCCACCTCCTGGGTTGAAGTGATTCTCCTGCCTCAGCCTCCCAAGTAGCTGGGATTACAGGCACAAGCCACCGCACCCAGCTAATTTTGTATTTTAGTAGAGACGGGGTTTCACTATGTTGGTCAGGCTGATCTCCAACTCATTGACCTCAAGTGATCCACCCGCCTCAGCCTCCCAAAGTGCTAGTATTACAGGCGGGAGCCACGGCACTCAGCCCAAGTCATCTCTATCCACCAGTCGTTTCCCTCTAAACTCTTCGGGAAGGGAAAGGGAGGCAGGTAGTGGGTATGGGAGGAAGAGCTGGCATGTGCCCGTGATGGGGTGGAGAGGGGCTGGAGAAGGCCACAGGGTCCAGAGAGGCAGGGCTGGGTTGGCCTTGGCCCTGGGGAAGGCAGCCTGGATCTGTGGCAGCTGAGATCCAATGACTGGATTGCTAAAAACAAGCCCATGAGCTCCCCCTGAGCTCCAAGGTAGGGGTCAGGGAAGAGGGAACCCGGAGGTGGGGGCGGGGGTAGCAGGGGGGTGCCTCAGACATGGAGCAGCCTTCCTGGGAGAAGCATGGAGACGTTTTTCCCCAATGATGGTCATTGTTTCAATGAATATGGCAATACTACACAAAACAGTTCACATTGCTGTCTCTAGGGGCAACAGTTAAAGGTCATACTGCTTCAGCCTTAAAAAAAACTCCTCTTGGGAGGCTGACGGAAGGATCTTAACCACAGGTTTTGTGGTCCCAGGGAATTGCCTACATTTAAGCTGCACGTTCCTGGGGCCAAATACACATTTTGAAGTTCTACTTCCAAAGGCGCGCGCCGCCCGCTTCCCCCATCAGCACCCACCCGGTGAGCCCCCGCCCCCGCCCCACCGACAGCCACAACGCCCCCACCGCCGTACTCACGCGGGACGCCCTGCTGCAGGGAGCTGCCCCGGAACAGCGTCGGGGGCGTCTTCCGGCCCAGCCTCTTGATCAGGCGGTCGCGCTCATTCAGCCTGCAGATAAAGCCAGCGCGTCAGTCTCGGGTCAGCTCAACACTCGGGTCGTACAGTGAGACAGACAGACTGGGGCGGGGTGTGGTGGGGTGGGGAAGGCGCGGTGCTTCACCAGCTGCCCCTGATTTCCAGCAGATGCCATCTGGGCGCCTCGAGGCTGGCTCCCCGTTGTGGAAAACGCCGTTTCCAGCCCCTCCCTCAGCCAGCGCTCCCTCCTCGCCGAAGTGTGCATGTGCCCGGTCCATACCTGCGGGACGCTGGGCTTCCCAGGACATTTCCGCAAGGAGCGGCCTGTTTCCGGGTGAACGTCTCCGCGCCTGACTCCTGCCCGCAGCCCCCTGCACTGCACGGGGTGGGAGCCCCGCCGAGGCCTCAGAACCCCAGCCACAGGCCCGCTGCGTTCTGCAGAACTTGATTATTTTGACCCCCCAGTGAAAATCAAGACAAGTTTTCTTCTAAAACAGATGGCTAAGGAGCAGTCCCTGCCTTTCCTGAACCTATTCCCTTCAAGGTTGCCACTGTGTGAAGAAATGTGGGGCTTGGCTATTCTATTTTTTAAAAAGATGGGGATCTCACTGTCGTCCAGACTGGAGTGCAGTGGCACAATCACAGCTCACTGCAGCCTGGAGCTCCTGGGCCCAAGCAGTTCTCCCACCTCAGCCTCCTAACTGGGACCTCAGGTGTGCACCACCACGCCTGGCTAATTTTAAACATTTTTTTTTTTTTTTTTTTTGTAGAGACAGGGCCTTGCTTTGCTGCCCAAGCTGGTCTCAAATTCCTGACTTCAAGTGATCCTCCCGCTTCGGTCTCCCAAAGTGCTGGTATTACAGGTGTGAGCCACCATGCCCAACCTGTTTATTTCTATAAACCCAAAGGGAGTGCTTGAAAATTGCCCAGGCAGGCCAAAGTGCTTTGATTTTTACTATCAGGTTGTCATTTTGCTTGTCATTACAGGAGGTAATGGTGTCCCCCCTAAATTCACATGAAGTCCTCACCTCTGTGCCTCAGAATGGAGCTGTATTTGGAAACAGGGCCTTTAAAGTGGTAATTAAGGTGAAATGAGGTCATTAGGACGGCCCTAATCCAGCATGGGCGCTGTCCTAATAAGAAAAGGAGATGAGGGAAGACCGTGGTGCACGCAGCCACGTGTAAGCCAAGGAGAGAGCCCGCACGAGAAAACAACCTGTAGCTAGCTCGAGTTTGGACTTCCAGCCTCCAGACTGTGACAAAATCAATTTCTGCTGTTTAAGCCACACAGCCTATGGCACCTTATTGCGGTAGCCCAGACAGACGAATACAGCCCCATCGCGTTTGTGGGAACTTCAGGACATACGGAGTTGTAGAAGCTGCAGCTCCTTGAATCCCATGTACCACCCCTTCAACCCCAATCGTTAGTCTGGAGCCTGGGGAGGTCCCTCCCATGACCACAGACCCGCCTACCTCCCCCAGGGCCATCGAAAGGGAAGGGGGGCCCTGGCTGTTCTTCACAGTTCTTTGAGCCGAAGTTCATTTTGAATTTCCGAGAGAGAGCATTTCTGTTCCCCTTGGTTGAAATAACAATGTTTAATTCATTACCAATTAAGGGTGAGCCTCAGCTAGCTAAGCCCGGCAAAACGTCTCACGGCTAAGGAAGAAAAATACTTTCTCCATCCTTTCACACTGGTTCTCCTCCCCTCTCCTCTTCCATGGGCCAAATTAATCTCACTGGGTCCAGCTGAGCAACTGCCCTGGACGGCACAGATGTGCAGACACAGGAGTGATCCCATGGCACCTGTCCCTCTGTGTAGCTGACATCATCGACTGTCTGCAGCTCCCTGTGCTGCCTGGTTTCAGAATGTGGCAGGTATAAAGAAGGGCCTGTCCTCCCTGTCAACATGTGCCCAGCATTGGCCGTGACTCCTGCACAAAATAAAAGGCACTGTGTGCAGAGGGTGCTCCTCACGCTGCCTGGCCCCAGGGTACCTCACCAGCCAGGCCCCACATGGGGGACATAAAAGGCACCTAATACATTATTTCCTCAGAAGCTGGGGACCATGCAGGACTAGGCTCTGCCCCCACACCCCTGGACCACAGGGACATGCCTCCTGAACCACCCTGGGCATCCCAGAAGCTCCTCCTGGTGATGGGGCTTATGAGAATGTCACAGATCCCTGGAAGTGAGAAGGATCATTGAAATCACCTATGTTGGTCTCTCACCAGGCAGGTGAGAGAACAGACTCAGCTGTATCAAATAACTTGACAAAAATCAGATGGGGCTTTGCTGACAGGGCTCCCTTGCTGGCAGACGCTGTCTGGAGTGGTGTACGCTTTTCTCTCTCTTTTTTTAATGATGATTTTTTTTTTCTTTTTGTTTTTGAGGCAGAGTCTTGCTTTGTTGCCCAGGTTGGAGTGCAGTGGCACGACCTTGGCTCACCGCAGCCTCCGCCTCCAGAGTTCAAGCGATTCTCCTGCCTCAGCCTCCCGAGTAGCTGGGATTACAAGTGCACATCACCATGCCCTGCTAATTTTTGTATTTTTGTAGAGACGGGGTTTAGCCATATTGGCCAGGCTAGTCTCGAACTCCTGACCTCAGGTGATCTGCCCACCTAGGCCTCCCAAAGTGCTGGGATTACAGGCGTGAGCCACCGTGCTCGGCCTGTAATGAAATATTGTTTAAAACGCGACTCCTTGCTTCAGAGGGACCCACTCTGTCCCACAGCCCTTTCTCCACACACGGTGAGGGGTCCACAGCTGAGGAGGCATATCCAACCACTGCCCAGGCCTGCCTTCCACCCCCTCGGTTATTTGGGACCTTAGAAGTTCCTGCTCAGTGACCCCCAGGCCTGCATTCAAGGCTAACTCAACTTCATCCTGAGCTCTAGCCCCCTAAAAGCAGACCATATGTGCACACCCTAGGCCTGTGGGGATGGCCAAGGGGTGCTTTTTGCACGGTATATGAACAGAAACTGGATGTGTGGGCTAGGATGTCCACCATACCACACGTGTGCAGATGCCCTCAGAGTGCAGGGCAGAGCTGGGGTTCTGAAGCAAAGAGAGGGTGTCCAGGGAGTGAGCTCTTTCCTAGGCTGCCTTGTCCTGACTAAGTCCTTCAAGTAAGCGAGGAATCAGGAAGTGCACCAGACTTTATGAAAGTGTCATCATAAAAGCACAGAATTCTTTGCTAGCTTGATTTATAGTTTCACATATTTATGCATGGTTCATGGTCTCCATTCGAAGTACTGTTATACCAAGTCCTGCAAATGTCAGGAGCAGGCCTAACTGTGATAACTGCTTCAGATTTTCATAAAAGAATAAAATCTCAAATATAAATTCCTTATAGTCCCCATTCTTCTCCCTTCTGTAAAAAAGAAATAACTTTCCAGTCTATATTTTATACTGTTTCTCCATAGATACGTATGGGTAATTAATATATAATTATATTTAAAAATATGTATGTTGTCATTTATTTTATGCTTCTTGTTTATCAGGCTTTTTCTTTGCTTTTTTTTTTTTTTTTGGTTGAGAAGAATACTGCATTATTATTTTAGTGGTCACCTTTACATTTCTAGCCTGCATATATGACAAGGTCAAAAGTTAGAAAATAATTTAACCCCCGTTTTGAACAATGCAAAGACTTCAGAACACACAACTCTGATTTTCCTGTCTCTTCTTGTCATCAGCACTGAAGCTTACTCAGTTTGCCGTTTTTTTTCCAGGGAATCTGTCTTTTCCTTCTGGTTGCTTCTGCAATAATTCCCTTTGTCTTTGATGGGCTGTAGTTTCATGACAGTATTTAGTATGACTGGGTAGAGATTTGTTTTTATATCCTGTTCAGCTGCTCAGGTCTGGAAAGCTACAATGGCTTGAAGGTTTGTTGATCTTCACTTACAGAAAACACTGAGATTCCTGCCTCACCTCCGTTCTCTATTTCTTCTTCTCCTGGAGCTTCTATCTATAATATCTCTATATCGATCTCATTCTGTCTTCCACATCCCCAAATCTCTTCCATGTTTTTAATTTCCCTTCTCCCTTCAGCTTTATCTAAACACTTAATAATTTTCCAATATGTTTTAATTTAAATCACTAGACTTTTCATGTCTATGCATTTTATTTTTCTTCCAATTCCACCGGTTCTTACATACCACCCTCCTCTTGCTTTTTGATTTCTGCATCTTCTTTCATCAGTGTCTTATAGACTCTTTTCAGACTTTCCTTGCAATTCCAGCTACTGGGAAGCTAATTTTCCTATCCTTAGTACAGAAGGACTCTCCTTCCTCGCGGTTCATTTCCTGTGTATGCTCTAGTTCTTCAGAATGAGTTTTCTTTTGCCTTTTCTAGGCCCCTACGGGTTACATCAATTTGTATATTAATAGTATGTAGCATTGGCTAGCCTGAAATTGGACCTCGTATGTAAGCATTGGCTTCCAGGTTCTAGTGGGTAATTCTTTCTTTCATCTATTTCCCTGTGGCTACAGTATGACTCATTGCTTCTCTGTCAATCTAAGGAGTAAAATTTTTCTAGTTTTTGTTTCACTAAAATGGCATCCCTACACAATTTGCAACTTTATGCATAGGGTTCTGTTATAAAGCACATGGGACTAAGATGCTCTCTCCCTGTATTAACCCCTGAAACCTCTGTCTCTGAGCCCTTTGCACGGTCTGATACTCCTATGCAGCCTCCCTGGCTTCACCTCCTCTAACCCCGCTGGCTTTGATGCCTCCATTTTTGGTATCTGGATTTCCTTCTCGTTCTTTTGAGCTTAGTTACATTTTGAGAGTCTTCCTTTGTTTATATTTCACCTAACATTTATGTGTGTTTGGAAAGATCTTTTCTGAGTTAGCTCAGCTCATCATATTGATTCCACCTGGTTTCTACAGATAATCTGTTATTTCACTGAACCAACTACTGGAAAACACCATGCCTACAGAACACAATCACAGAACTATTCTTTGCAAAGTCTTGCTATCCTTAGGAACAACCTGTTCTGAAACTTTTAAAACAGCAATGGATGTGACAAAGCTTTAAGGTCATAAAACAGGAACCAGAGCTTATAAAAACACTCTACTGGAGGTGTCAGAGGCACTGATTTCTCCATGCACTCCGATGCTGAAATGTCAAGGAACATTATTTTTCCAATTTACCCTTCTCTTCTTTGGAGGAAAGAAGATCATTGTGAATAGATATAAATAAAATTTCTCATGAATAATAATATTGGAAAAGCTCAAAATTGAGATGGGTAAGAAAGGATTACATTTACCATTTACAATATTATATCATCTGTATATGGTTTGGAAGCTATCTGTTCACAAAGACAAAGTAAAAAAGGTGAACAAAACACAACCAAATATTTACTTTGCTTAATTCTGAAATAATGAGAAGAAAAGAGGAGTACAAATTGGCACAGAAAAAAACAATTTAGATCTATGTTTTCCTTTTTCTTAAAGAGAGAATCTCTTTAAAATACTAAATTCTAGGCTGGGCATAGTGGCTCATGCCTATAATCCCAGCACTTTGGGAGGTGGAGGTGGGTGGATCACGAGGTCAAGAGATCAAGACCATCCTGGCCAACATGGTGAAACCCCATCTCTACTAAAAATACAAAAAATAGCAGGACATGGTGGCACGTGCCTGTGGTCCCAGCTACTTGGGAGGCTGAGGCGGAAGAATCGCTTGAACCCAGGAGGCAGAGGTTGCAGTGAGCCGAGATTGTGCCACTGCACTCCAGCCTGGCGACAAAGCAGGACTCTGTCTCAAAAAAAAAAAAAAAAAAATACTAAATTCTGGCAAACTAAATTCAGTATATTAATACTAAATTAACAAAATACTAGCAATTAATAGAATGAAGGAAAATATATAACATGATCATTTAAATTGATGCAGAAAAAGCGCCTGACAAAATTCAATACCCTTTCATGACATTTTTATCATGAAAAAAGATAAAGATATAAGGGAAATTCCTTATCATGATAAGGACATTTATTTTAAAAAGCCCAAAGCTAAAATCATACTTAGTGGTAAAAGACTGAAAGCCATCTTTCCATGTTCAGGAACAAGACAAGGATGCCAACTTTCACCACTTGTATTCAACAAACTCACTGAAGTTCTCACCAAAACAGTTTGGCAAGGAAAAGGAGTAAAACACATCTAAATATGAAAGACAGAAGTAAAACTACCTGTATTTGTGCATAACCTGATCTTATATCTCAAAAATTCTGAAGACTATACATAAACACACACATTCAAATTATTGGAGTTAGTAAATTCAGTAAAGTTGCAGGATACCAGGTGAACCAATAAAAATCAGTTTTATATAAATACAACAGCAATGTACAATCTGATAAGAAAATTAAGAAAACAATCCAGTTTATAATAAAAAAGATTAAAATACTTGGCAATAATTTTAACCAAGGAAGTATAACACTTGTACATAAAAAACTATAAAGCACTGTTGAAAAAATTGAAGACACCTTAATAAATTGAAAAATACCCTGTGTTCCTGGATTGAAAGATGATACTGTTAAGGTAGCAATACTAATTAAAGTGTTTTACAGATTCAGTGTAACTCTTATCAAAATCCCAATTTTTTTTTCAAAGATAGGAAAGCTAATCTTAAGATTCACATGGAATTATAAGGGAGCCCAAATAGCCAAAATAATCTTGAAAAAAGGACAAAGCTATAGGACTCACACTTCCCTATTTCAAAACTTATTACTAAACTACAGTAATAAAAATAGCATGGTACTGACATAGACTTACAAATCAATAAAATATAATGAAGTAAACTCATGCATCAATGGTCAATTAATTTTTGACCAGGATGTAAAGACCATTCAATGATAAAAGAATAATCTCTCCAGCAAATGGAGCAGGGACAACTGGATTTCTACATGCCGAGCAATGGAATTGGGCCCTTCCCACCACATAACAAAAATTAACTCAAAATGGATCAAAAATAGAAATACACTTGAGACAAATGAAAACAGAAACACAGTATACCTAAACCTATGGGCTGCAGCAAAAGCAATCCTAAGAGGGGAACTTATAGAAATAAATGTCTATATCAAAAAAGAAGAAAGATTTGAAATAAACAACCTAATGTTATACGTTGAGGAACTACAAAAGGAAGAACAAACTAAGCCTAAAGAGAAAGGCAGAAGGAAGGAAACAAAAGAGATCAGAGCAGAAATAAATGAAATAGAGACTACAAAACAATGGAAAAATATCAGTGAAACTAACAGTTGGTTTTTTTCAAAGATAAAACCTACAAACTCCAAGCTAGATTGACTAGGAAAAAAACGGGAGTCTCAAATAAAGTGAGAATTGAAATTTGAGACACTATAGCAGATACCACAGAAATGTAAAGGGTCATTAAACATTACTATAAACAATCATATGGCAACAAATTGGATAATCTAGAAGAAATGATAAGTTCCTAAACACTTAAAACCTACCACAACTGAACAATGACAAGGAAGGAGATTGGATTAGTAATAAAAAGTCTTCCATCAAAGAAAAGGCCAAGACCTTGTGGCTGTGCTTCTAAATTCCACCAAACACGCAAAAAAAGAATACCAACTCTCAAACTTTTCCAAAATACTTACGTGGAAGGGATACTTCCAAACCCATTTTACAAAGTCAGCATTACCCTGATACCAAAGCCAGACAAGGACATCACAAGAAAAAAAAATTACAGGTTAATATCCCTGATGACTATAGATACAAAAATCCTTAACAAAATATTAGCAAACTGAACTCAACAACACATTAAGAGAATCACTCACCATGGTCATGTGGGATTTGTGCCTGGGATGGAAGGATGGTTCAATATACACAAATATATAAACACACATTAACAAAAATGAAATATAAAAACCATATGATCATCTCAATAGATGCAGAAAAACCATTCAACACTCCTTCATGATAAAACTCAACAGGTATAGAGGGAATATATCTCAATACAATAAAGGATATATGGCAAACCCATAGCTAACATCATACTCAAGGGCGAAAAGTTGAAAGCCTTTCCTATACAGCTACAGAACTTGCCAATTCTTTTCAACATATAACTGAAAGTCCCAGCCAGAACCATTAGGCAAGAGGGTAATAAAAGTTATCCTGATAGGAAGGGGGAAAAGCAAAATTATCTGTTTGCTGGTATACCTAATCTTATGTATAGAAAACCCTAAAGACCCCACCAAAAAACTGTTAGAACTAATAAATTTAGTAAGGTTGTAGGATACAAGATCAACATACAAAAATGAGTAATGTTTTCATATACTAATAATGAACTATCCAAAAATGAGAAAGAAAGCAATCCTATTTACAAGAGCAACAACAACACAGAATACTTAGATGTAAATTTAACCAAGGAGGTTAAAGACCTATGTAGAGAAAACTACAAAACACTGATGAAAGAATGGAAGAAAACACAAGTAAATGGAATGATATCCCATGTTCATTAATGATATCCCATGTTCATAAGTCAACAATATCCCGTGTTCATAAGTCTACAGATTCAATGTAATCCTATCAGAATGCCAATGTCATTTTTCACAGAAATAGAAAAAAATAATCCTTAAGTTTATATGTAACCACAAAAGACCCTTGATAGCCAAAACAATCTCAAGCACAAAGAAAATGGCTGAAGGCATCACACTCCCTGTATTCAAAATATATTATAAAGCTATTGTAAATAAAATGGCATGGTACTGGCATAAAAACAAATGCATTGACCAATAAACCTGAATCAAATGCCCAGAAATAAACTCATGCATTTATGGTCAATTGATTTTCAACAAAGGTGCTAAGAACACACAATGAGAAAAAGCAGTCTCTTTAATAAATGGGGTTGGCAAAATTGGATATTCACATGCCGAAAAATGAAACTTGATCCACACCATACAGAAAAACAATTCAAAATGAATTAAAGACTTATATATACAAATTGAAACTAAAACTACTAAAGGAAGATAGGGGAAAAGGTCTATGACACTGGTCATATAAATATAAATATAACTCCAAAAGCACAGGCCACAAAAGCAAAAATAGACAAATATGATGACATCAAATAACAGAATTTCTCGACAGCAAAGGAAACAACAGAGTGAAGAGAAACCTACAAAGTAGGAGAAAATATTTGCAAACTGTACATCTGATAAGAGGTTAATATCCAAAATACACAAGGAACTCAAACCACATCAATAAAACATAACTCAATTAAAAAATGAACAAAGGACCTGAAGAGATATTTCTCAAAAGAAGATATACAAATGACCAACAAGTATGTCAAAAATGTGCAAATAACTAATCATCAGAGAAAGGCCAATTAAAACCACAATGAGATATTACCTCACGTATGTTAGAATGACTACTATTAAAAAAAAAAAAAAAAGAATGCTAACAAGTATTGGTGAGAATGCAGAGAAAAAGGACCCCTGTATACCACTGATGGGAATATAAATCAGCATAGCTACTATGGAAAACAGTATGGAAGTTCCTCAAAAAATTAAAAATAGAACTATCCAGCAATCTCACTTCTGGGTATATAATCAAAAGGAGTGGAAATCACTGAAGGGATATCTGTACTTTCCTGTTCACTGCAGCATTATTCATAACAGCAATGATATGAAATCAACCTAAGTGTCCATCAATGAATGAGTGGATAAAGAAACTATGGTGTGTGTGTGTGTGTGTGTGTGTGTGTGTGTTTGCATACACACACATACAAACACAATGGAGTACTATTCAGCCTTAAAAGGGACATCCTGTCATTTGCTCTAACATGGATAAACCAAGAGGACACTGTGCTAAGTGAAATAAGTCAGGCACAGTAAGATAAGTCCCGTACGATCTCATTTATATATGAAATCTTAAAAAGTTGAACTCATAGAAATAGAAAGTACAATGATGGTTGCCAGAGGCTGGCTTGAGAGTGGAGGAGGGAGGGAATGGGGAGCTGTTGGTCAAAGGGTACAAATTTTAATTAGACAAAAGGAATAAGTTTTAAGATCTATTGCATATATGGGGTAACTATAGTCAATAATAATGTGTTATATACTTCGGAATAACTAAGAGTAAATTTCAGATGTCTTGCCACAAAAAATGATAAGCTGGTGAGGTGATGACTATGTTAATTAGCTTGATTTAATCATTTCATATTGTATAGATGTATCAAAACATAACTTTGTACCCTGGAGTTGTACAAATTATAATTTGTCAATAAATATTAATAAAAGCATAAATATAAGAGATAGAACGATATAAATCTTAGAGGAAAAAACAGGGGTAAATCTTTATGACCTTGGCTTTGGCAATGGCCAAATGCAAGTAACAAAATAATAGGTAAGTGGGACTTCATGAAAATTAAAAACTTTTGTGCATCAAAGGTCATTATCAAGGAAATGAAAAGATAACCACAAAATGGGAGAAAATATTTGCAAATCATATCTGATAAAGGTCTAGTATGCAGAATATATAAAGAACACCTACAACTCAAAAGCAAAAAGACAAACAACTTGATTAAAAAATGGGCAAAGGACTTGAATAGACACTTATTCAAAGAAAATGCACAATAGCCAAAAAGCATATGGAGATAATCAGCATTATTAGTCATCAGCGGAATGCAAATCAAAACCACAATGAGATAGCACTTCATACAAACTAGGATGGCTATTTAAAAAACCCCAAAATCAAATAAACCAAAATAATTCCGAAAATAACTGTTGGAGAGGATATGGAGAGACTGGAACTCTTCCACATTACTTGGTGAGATGTAAAATAGTGCAACCACTGTTCCTTAGTACGTTAGACGCAGAACTATCTCATCATCCACCAATTCCACTCCTAAGAATTTACCCAAATGAACGGAAAATTGACTCAGAAAGATACCAGTACAATATCCATAGCTGCGTTATTCACAAAAGTCAAAAGTAGAAATGACCCAAGTGTCCACCAACTGACAAACGTGTAAGCAAATGTGGTCTATGCATACAATGAATAATTATTCAGCCATATAAAGAAATATGGCACAGATACTTCAGTAGAGATAAAGACTGAAAATATTATGCTAAGTGAAAGAAGCCCAACCTCAAAGGCTGTGTATTATATGATTATATGAAATGTTCAAAATAGGCAAATACGTAAAGACTGAAAACAGGCTGGTGGTTGCCAGGGGCTGTAGGACAGGGAGGTGGGGGAAGGGAAAGGGGAGGGACTATTTCATGCATATGGGGTTCCCTTTTGGGGAGATGAAAATATTCTGGAACTAGACAGTGGTAATGGTTATACAACACTGTGAATCTACCAACTACCATGTAATGGCACAGTAGAAAATAGTAAATGTTATGCTATGTGCATTTTATTACAATTTTTTTGAGAAAGAAAATTTAATCAAAAAAATTTAAAAAGGTGGACTTGGTCCCAAATCAAGGTCAGTTCCCTCCTATCACATGAGCCGTTGGTAATGATGCCATTTTTATAGTTCATTTCTCCCTTGGTGGGGGGATATTGGCATTAAAGTACTTAATTTTTTTTTTTTTTTTCTTTTTGCTCTGTACTGGCAGAAGCAGGTATGCTAGCTGGGAACTATTGCTATGAAAGGTGTTGTGTAGACATTAATTCACCAGGGTATGTGCAGTCTTGGTGCCTCCCCAGTAATGATGGTGGAAGCCAAGCTCATACAAGTCCTTACAAAAAGCCTCTTTCTAGAAGCTGACAAATCCTAAAGGAGGTGTTATGCTCCTGCCTCAAAAAATGATCAGTCTCAGGAAGAAGTGGAGAGTTGAGAAGGGTTATGATGGAGAAAAATAAACTCTTGTGTCCATATTTCTGTTTGACAGCTATTCCTGCAAAAATCACACATGCATAACTGCCAAAGAGCAGGAGCGTGGAGTACACAGCAAATAACTGCAGGTCTGAATTTTAGATCTTGTCAATAGTTACAGGTGATCAGAATTACAGCAGACACTACAACAAAGCCAAAAATAAATAGGTAATTTTGGAACTTATTTTTAAATTCGCTGCTCGGCAGTCTGCAAAACATAGATGTGACAGGCCCTCGAGGAAAAAAAAAAAAACTGGTCCTAAGATCCTTGTCCTTCAGAGAAGGCCAAACATCTACCAATCCAGCAGGCTGTTAACATTCTAACCTGTTTTATTAGAGAATGATACTTCATAGCCTTAACTGGCAACTTATTTTATTCATTATCATTAAGAAATGAAAACCCTTGGGGCTCAAGTGTATTCCAGATCTACCTAGACCTTTATTGTATCTAAAACTTTACCTTAATTAAAGACACTTATGTAACAGAGGAAAATCACAAGAATAAAACTAAAACAAAATAGGTTTTCCAGCCTAACATTCCAGAAAGAATTATATTTATTTTATATACCCCGGAACTAGCAGCTCTTCAGAAATCCCATTCTATTAGATGGTAGCAGATGATTCTCCTTCCCTCTTTCTGCCAATCCATGTGCATCCCCTTTTTAAAAACGTGATTTCCTGACCTCCCATTAATTCAGCATTTGTACTGCACCTACTGTGTGTGAGTCCCAATGCTGGAAACAGAGTTACCCAAGAGACAGCCTCTGCCCTCATGAACTCACAGTCCTCAAGATGACCTCACTGTACAGACACTTATCATGCTATAAGGTGATGATGCGTGGACACAGATTGTGCTAGGCTCAGGACAGGTGACATGGAGGAGTAAGAACCTGGAGAAGGGCTGGGAGAGAACCAACACTGAAGCTGGGTCCTGAATGATGGATAGCTTTTTGCTGACCATCCTGTTGCAAACACAGGAGGAAGTAAAGGTTCAGCAGGAACAACAATGAATCCAGTTTCAGATGTGAGGCCTGTGAGCACCTTGTGGTGTTCAGGAGACCAAGGAACCTGAGAGAGGTCCAAGCTGAGATGCCAATTTGGACTCAGCTTGTAGAAACCCATGGAGAGCCGGTAGACTGAGAAGATGTGCTGTGCCTGGTGATTCCTGGAAAACACCAACACACCATCTGTGTGTTCAACTAGAGGGTTCATTCTCTCGGCTGGAACCAAGTCTTACACTTTTTGTACATTTTTCACAGTACCTACCCTGGGCTGAAAACAGAGGACATGGTTCAACATATAAAATTGCATTTGTGCTTTGTATTAACTGATCTGTGGTGTGACTTTCCTCTTGTGCTGTGTCTCCACAGCTCAATCCTTCATCATTTGTCTCTGTGTCTATCCATCATGTCCAGCGCTGAGCTCAGGACACAGTGGGTTTTCCAATAGTGGCCAAGATAAATTCCTCTGTGTTATTCTTTTAAAATGCCAGAATGGGGACATTGTCTCTATTCTCTTCCAGAGAGAAACGCCCATTCCAAACTCTAGAACATGTTGTGAGCAATGTTTGTAGATATATAGATATAAAACATTGTAATTTTTTAAAGAATTCAGGTTACATGGAACAGTTTGGGGGACATTCTGGCTGAAGACACCATAGGGTTTAAGGTTAACTAATCTTAATACAAATTCCATTCCAAAAACAAACAACAGATTCCTCCAGTCCTCCCTGGACCTAACTTTCCTCTAATAATAAAAATTGGGCACTGGAGAGAAACTTGTAGAAGCAAAGTGCTTGTTCTCTGTCCCAGACAAGGTTTTGCTAGTGGAGGCAGCAGACAATTCTAGATGTCCACAGGTATGAACAAAAAAAGCCAGCAAACACCTTTTGTCTCTAGACAAAGGAACAGGAAAGGGTCAGCTGAGCAAGAGAGAAAACTTGTAGGCCCGAACTACTCATCTGCAGCCAGATACCACAGAGAAAAGGGTAGCCCCCTCCCACCCATGCCAGCAAAGACCTAGTGGTGCTCTTAGACTTCTTCCCTTAGGAGACTGTTATGAGGCTCTCCAACACCCTTACGGAGGTGACAAAGAAGACCAAGCAGGGAGCCTGGACTTTCATCCCTGCCAGCCAATAATAAGGCCCCCTCCCTGCTGGGGTGTCAGCAGAGATCACTTCGGATGACTAGACTTCCATCCCCAACCCAGTGAAATGTGAAGGCATCCTTCTCCCTCCTCACTGGGTGATGTCGGAAAAGGTCTTACGGAGAATCAGAATCCCTGCAGCATCAGGGAGACCACCTGGAGAGCAGAAGCTCCCATCCCTACCCTGAAGATATAAACAGAGGCATTAGTGAATCTGGATTACCACTGTGTGGCAGGAGCCAGGCTGCCATCAAATCCAGAGCCCATAGCATAATAGTCAAAATGTCTAGGTTTCATTTGAAAATCACTTATTTTACCATAAGCCAGAAAGATCTCAAACAGGGAGAAAATGATCAATAGATGTTAACACCAAGATGTCAGAAACAGTGGAAATGTCTGACAAAGATTTTAAAATAGCCACTTTAAAGTAAAAATGTTTCAATAAGCAATTATGAACACACTTAAAAGAAAAAGAAGTAGAAAGCTGCAGCAAAGAAATATAAAACATAAAGAACAAATGTGAAATTTTAGAATGGAAAAAAATAACAACTGAAATAAAAACCTTAGTGGCTGGGCTCAATAGCAGAATGCAGGGGGCAGAGAAGATAGCCAGTGAACTGAAAAAGAGAACAGTTGTAATTACCCCGTCTGAATAATAGAGACAAAATAGACTATGGAAATTAACAGAGCCTCAGGGGCCTGTAAGAATATAATCGAAGATCTAACATTCATGTCTTCAGAGTCTCAGAAAAAGAGAAGAAATACAGCAGAGCTAAAAAAAAAAAAAAAGCACTCAGAAATAATGGCTGAAAATGTCCCAATTTTGATGAACAATATGAACCTACAGAGCAAATTCTAAAGATGATAAACCCAAAGAAATCCACACCAAGACAGATTTTAATCACACTTCCAAAAACTAACAACAAAGATTCCAAAGGCAGCCGAAGAGAAGTGACACCAATAGAGGAAATCCACGTAGGCCGACAGTGGGTTTTTCATCAGAAACCACTGAGGCCAGAGCAAGTAGAACAGCATTCTTCAGGTGCTGAAAGAACAGAACTGTCAACCCAGTGAAAATATCTTTCAGGAATGAAGAAGGAATTTCTCAAATGGAAGAAAAACTAAGAAAATTTGTCACCACCAGAACTATGTTACAAGTATAGCTAAAGAAAGTTCCATAAGGCTGGGCATGGTGGCTCACATCTGTAATCCCAGCACTTTGGGAGGACAAGGCAGATGGAGCACTTGAGGTCAGGAGTTCGAGAGAAGCCTGGCCAACATGATGAAACCCTGTCTCTATTAAAAATGCAAAAATTAGCTGGGTGTGGTGGTGTGTGCCTATAATCCCAGCTACTCAGGAGACTGAGGCAGGAGAATCGCTTGAACCCTGGAAGGCAGAGGTTGCAGTGAGCCGATATCACAACACTGCACTTTAGCCTGGGCAACAGAGTAAGCTCTGTCTCAAAAAGAAATAAAAAAAATTAAAGAAAGTTCTATAAACAAAAAGAAACGACAAAATAAATCTTGGAATATAAATAAGAAAGAATATAGTAAGCAAAAATATGTGCAAATACAATACACTTTTCTTTTGCTCTTGATTTCTCCAAATTATGTTTGAAGAGTTAAAGTAAAAATTATACACTGTCTGATAAGGTTTTAAATGTATGCAGAGCTGAGTATGATGATTCACACCTGTAATCCCAGCACTTTGGGAGGCTAAGGTGGGTGGATTTCTTGAGCCCTAAAGTTCAGGATCAGCCTGGGCAACATGGTGAGACCTTGTCTCTATAAGAAATTTTTTAAAAAAATTAGCTGGGTGTGGTGGTATGCATCTCTAGTTCCAGCCACTTGGATGGCTGAGGTGGGAGGATTGCTTGAACCCGAGAGGTTGAGGCTGCAGTGAGCCACGATCCCACCACTGCACTCCAGCCTGGGCGACAGAGTGAGACCCTGTCTCATAAAATAAAATAAATGTGTGTAGAGAAAATACTTAAGATAATTATATTATAAATGGAAGTGGGAGAGATATAAAAGGAGGCAATGTTTCTGTACTTTACTCAAATTGGTAAAATGACTGTGATAAGTTGTATATGTATATGTATATGTATATATACATTAAATAATGTAATGGCAACCAGTAAAAAAAAAGTTCTATAGTAAAAGATGTACTCAAAACATAATAGATAAATCAAAATGGAATTCTGAAAAGTGTTCACATAATCCACAAAGAGACAGAAAAAGAAAACAGAGAAATGAAAAACAGAACAAGCAGGAAAAAAAAAGGTAAAATGGCAAAATTAAGCCCCAACATATCAGCAATAAATTAAATATAAATGGTATAAATATGCCAATTAAAAGATACAGAATGACAGTGAATTTAAAAACATGAGCCAATTATATGCTGTCTTTTAGAAACTTGCTTCAAATATAATGATATAGGCATATAGAAAACGATGAAAAGGATATATCAAGCAAACGTTAATCAAAATAAAGCCTAAGTAACTATATTAATATTAGAAAAATAGTTTTTGGAGAAAAGTAACTTCCTGGAGACAACGAAGGACATTATGTAATGACAAAAGGATCAATCTACTCAAAATACGTAGCACTCCTAAATGTCTATGCACCAAGCAATAGAACTGCAAAATATGTGAAGCTAAAACTGACAGAACTGAAAGAAGAGACAAATTCACAACTATAGTTGAATTTTTCAATATTCCTCATTCAACAATGGATAGTAGAAATCAAAAATTATCACTTAAAGAACTGCCAAACACCATCAACCAGCAGAATATATTCATGGCACACTCTACCTATAATGACAACAGAATGCGCATTCTTCCCATGTGCATATGGAACAAACAGCAAGAAAGAGAATGTTCTGGGTCGTAAAACGAACTTCAACACACTTAAAAGTTATACACAATACATGCTACAAACACAATGGAATCAAACTAGAAATAAATAAAAAGAGATAATAGAAAAATCTTTGAACACTTGCAAATTAACAACACACACTCTAAATAATAAAGAAATAAAGAAAAAGCCTTAAGAGAAATATAAAAATTACTGAACTAAATAAAAAGGAAAATATATTAAAATTTGTGGTACACAGTTAAAATAGTGCTGAGAGGGCAATTCATAGCAGTTAATCTATACATTTAAAAAAATGTTTTTAAATCCAAGTTCTCACATAAAGAAACTAGGAAAGAAGAGCAAAATAAACCCAAAGCAAGTGAAAGGAAGGAAATCATAAAGAATAACAACTGATAGGTTAAAAATGGAGAAACAATAAAAAAGTCAATGAAGAGCTTCTTACTTGAAAAGAACAGTAAAATTAACAAACCTCTAGCAATACTTACAAAGAAAAAAAAAAAAGACACACATGACCAATATTAGAAATTAAATAAGGTATTACTCAGACCTTGTAGATATCAAAAAGAGAACTGTGAGATACCAGAAACAAATCTACACATGTATTAGACAGCCCGGATGAAATGGACCAGTTCCTTGAAAAACAAAGACTACCAAATATTCACACAATTTGAAATAATTTTAACAGCTCTCTAAATGTTAAGGAAATTGAATGTATATGGTCTCACTGGAGAATTCTACCAAAAGTTTATGAAGACTTTCCACCAGGTCTACACAATCTCTTCCAGAAAGCAGAAAAGGAAAAGACACTTCCCGATTTATTTATGAAGCTACTATTATAGTATAGCAATCCATACAAAGACATTACAAAAAAAGAGAGCCCCAGTTCAATATACCTTACAAACATAGATGCAAAAAGCCTGTCAAGGATGTAGAAAAACTAGATCACTCATGCATCACGATGAAAATGTAAAACGGTATGGCCACCCTGAAAAACAGCTTGGCAGTTTGTTTAAAAACCAAACATACCACAACCTTGTGAAAATACTAAAAACCACTGAATTATACACTTTAAAATGGTAAAGTTTATGTGTTTGAATTATGTCTCACACACACACAAGTCAGGTAACTTTCCACTAATGTGCAGCCCAAACTGCCAACCCACAGAATCATGAACTAAATACATGGTTGTTATTAAAAAAGAAAAAAGAAACAAAAAAATCCCCATGAAACCAACCTAAAACTAGAACTAAACATGCATCTACTATAAACCCAGCTACTGCACTCTGGGACATTTATTCCAGAAAAATTAAGACCTAATATTGACATAAAGGCAAGTAAACAAATTTTCCTAAGAGCTTTATTTATAAGAGCAAAAACTGGAAATCCAGATCTCCTTCAGCGGATGAATGGTTAAGCAAAGTGTGATACCTGCGTTCGGTGGAATATAACTCAGCAGTGAACAGGAAGAAACTATGAACCCATGCAACAATCTTGATGAAGTTCCAGAGAATTATGCTGAGAGAAAATGCTACTAACAAAAGGTTACACGTTATAAGATTCCATTTATGTGCCATTCATGAAATGACAAAATCATAGAAATAGAGATCAGATTAATGGCTGCCAGGAGTTAAGGAGTGAGTAGAAAGTAGGGGTAGCAGCTATAAAAGCACAATGGTGGGGTGGAAAGGGTAGAGGGAAGCAGTCCTTGTGGTGATGGGTACATTTTGTGTTGTCTGTGTCAATGTCAGTTTCCCGGTTGTGATACTGTACTATTGTTTTGTAAGATGTTACCATTTAAGGAAACCAAGTAAAAGGTACATGGGAGCTCTCTATGATTTTTTACAACTGCCTATGAAGCCACAATTATCTCCAAATAAAAACTTTAAATAAAAAAAAATCAGTCTGTCTCTTCCCTTCTATTCCATTTTATTTCACATTTTCTGCAGTTATCCCTTTGTGAGCAGCGTTAAGCCGTGCCATCTCGCCAAGCTTCCTTTAAAGTGGATGGGAGACTTCCTCCTGCATCTCCTGCAGGCACACTACCCGAGGGAGAGGCTGTCCACCTCAGGCAGAGCCTTCTGACCTCATTAGCTGAGCAGGCAAAGAATTTGAATGACAGTCCTGGCACATATGGAAACAATTACCTCATTCCACAACTTGCAAGGCTGAGCGCCCGTGGTCCTGTCGGCAAGCCTATGAAAAGGTCAGGTTGGAGTCACGGGGCTGCTAGGAACAGATAAATTAGCAGGACACCTGGCTGACCTGGAGAGGCCCCAAGCAAAATGCTGGCCATGGGTTGAAAAGGCTTGGGTGTCACCAAATGAGTGAAGAATAGTCTAGGCTCTGTGCGTTTACAAATAGGGGCATTTGGGAAATGGAGAAAATATACCATAGTGGTGAAGCACTAAGTTAATCACAAAGATGCAGCTTTATAAGCAGAAAGTTCTGTTAAAATCTACATCCACAAACAAAACCATGCGGCTTACCTACTCAGAATCACACAAAGAACACAAGGACCCTGGCTTCCTCTCACCTCTGTTTCCTACTGTGCTTCCCTCACTCCTGCTATTCCAGCCACATGGTGGTCCTTGCCAGTTCCTGGGTCACTCTGGTTTCCTGCCTCAGGGCCTTTGCATATGCTTTCCCTCAGCCTGGGATGTTCTTCCCATGGAAATTCTCTCTCCCTGAGTTCACTTGGACCAGACTCCCCCAATCAGCTTCCCACAGACTCTCCCCTCAGCCCTCTCTGCACCCACACCTCACTTGGCTTTTCGGTGTCACATTTTTCACAACATAGTTTGTGTGTACTCTCTGTGTTCCTCCCTAGAATTTAAGTTCTATGAGGGCAGTAATTTTTTTTTTTTTTTTTTTTTTTACAGTTACATGCTTGGCACCCAAAACAGTACCTGGTACACAGTGGATGCTCAAAACCTATTTGTCGAAGGATTAAAGAAGCAGAGAGATGAAAGAGTCAGTGTAGGCTGGGCCAAAGTACAAAAGCAAAGACCAAGATGGAAATGGCAACACCACAAAGCCTTTCCCCTGCCAGAGGCTCCTGTGAGCACCTCCCTGGAACCATGTCCGAGATTCGGCTTCTTCCTGGAAGGGGAAGGGAGGCACTGGCCTGCTGACCTTCTAAAACCCACTCTAAGGGAGCTGCCTTGTTAAAAACGCAATCTCCAGGGCCAAAGGATTACCAAGGCTACATCCTAACTTTGCTGAAGAAGAGTGGACGCTTTGCAGACAAAGGTACAACGTAGCTGCGAGTTACTGTCCTGTTGAGTGGAAATCATGACTTTAGCCAAAGTTCAGCCTTCCATGAAGCATGAGAACAATGGCTGCATTTAAGGAACAAGTGGGTGGAAGTGAGGAGGAAGGAAAGGAAAGGAGGGTGGGAAGGATCTTTATAAAATGGTAAATATAGATAAACTTTAAAGTGTCTGAAAGTGGTCACTGAAAATAAATAGAGGAGAGAACGAGCATGAGGTGCTAGAAAAAAGGAAAGGAAAATGTCAGCCAGGCATGAAGGAGAGTTTCTGAACAAAGCCTTTGGGCTGGAACATAATTTCTCAAGTTTGGTGGCTTTATCATGTACAACTCTGAAAATTAACTGTGACTGGACAAAGCACCTAGTATGTCAAGATATGGAGTAGAGACTTAATAATATGTTTTAATCAACTAAATTATTTGAACGTGAACTTATCCTCGTATGAAAAATAAAACAAATGTGTTAATTGGAGCTTAAGAAGATTTGGATCAAGTCTGAATCATTGCTATCCTTCACATGACTGTGAGACTTCTAAAACTGCAAACTTACTGGGCTCATTAGGCTGCAAATTAATTGCAATAAAAATAACCTTCCCCATACTGTCTCTCCTCTTTTCCTGACACCTTCTTCAATGCACACAGGGACTAGGTCTGGGCAACAAACATCCAACTTTACAAATTCAAATAAGCGTCCAAACAAACAGAATAATTCAAAGCTGGCTGCAGGGACTCCCTGACTGAATTGTTGAAGTAATTAAAGAAAGATGAGCTTCACCACCGATTAACCTCCTAAACACTAATTAAAGATAATGAGGGTTCAAGGTGCTTGGCACAGGCTGACCTCCATGTCCTGCCAGAGTTCACAAACAGGCTGACGGCCCGTGCAAGACTCACAAAGAGGAAAAGAATAAAGTGGATGCAGGTGTCTGCTTCATGCTGTCTCCCTGGGAAAACACACTGCCCAATCAGTGGAGAATACAATAACTCCCTCGGTAAGAATTGCAAATGGAACGATCTCCAGATCTCAGCCTAGGGTATTTGTTTCTTGGACTTCAGACCATGGGTGAGTCACTCAAAGTTCAGCCCAGCCCATGGAGAGAGCCAGAGGACTTTGAGAAATTATTTTTTAACTATAGCTCTTTATTCCTTTCTTGAGCTGCTTGGAATCCTTTTGGAAATAAGGTGGGGTGTGGGTAAATAAGCTGTCACGAAGGGGAGAATGAATTAGCAGTCCTGGGCACTTTAAAGTCTAGCCCTGCCACAGCAAATGGGTGGAAATATTTTCCTATCATCCTTCTCCCACCTCAACCCACATGGAGGAAGGCAGTATTAGCAATTAAGTCCGGGGTAGATGCAGAAAAGGCCACAGAAAAAAAGTAATGTGTGTGCAGCTGAGCTCCCCTGCCTTTTCCAGTGCGTGTATTTCAACTGGGATGTGGCACAGGACCTAGACTTTCCCACATGTCATCATTACGGTACTGCAGGTTGGAGGCTGAGCTGCATGCATAAGAAAGCATGTGGCTGGATCCTCATTACCAGAGAGTTGGGACCTTTCACCATCTGCCTGTGCAGCTGCTGGTGCCCAGTATCTTCTCACTCACAGCGAAGACACCATCTGGGCCATGTGCTGATGCAGGACCAGGTGGGGACCCCAGCAGCTGAGGCTGACAGGCATGCTCAGCCAGAGCTGGACACACAAGTGTTTCAGGTGGACCCTTCTCAGCCACCAACCTGTGACAGGTCTCCATGAGCTGGCTGAGCTGCTTTGCAGCTGGAGCTAAAATTTCATTTTCTGTAATCCTGTATAGATACAACTTTGTTTCTTGTAGCCAGGCAGTTGGGCTAAATATATGAAAACTTCTCTTGAAGAATCCTGCATCATCCAAAATAAATCACTATCCCATAGTCTTTAGCCAAAGGTGCAGCCATTTTTCTAGGGAGGCCAGACCTGGGGAAAAGTTCTTTGTGGAACAAGCAAGACCCATCTCACAGCTATCTTTTTAATTTTTAGTTGTGTTACTGTTGAGATTTAAGGTAAATGGAGAGGAAAATTAGCATTCAGTTATCTGGTGCTGTGCGAAGTCTGTCCAGATCAAAAACCAGGCCTATCATCTGAGTTGCTGTGGGCTAAGAAACTTGACCCCACCCCTGCATGGCTGGTGGCTACAAGTGGTCTTGGCAACATCTTGGATCCTCCCTGGGTCTTGGGTTTAAAGAGGAGCCTTCACTGTGGTGATGGGGACTGAGGCAACAGCATGCTGACTTTGCCAGTGACTTTCATTGCTTCAGTTCAGGGTTTACTTAAAACTGATCAGCACACGGACAGACAATGCTCAAGGGCCCTTCACAGGTCAAGACCCTTGCCTTCCTCCAGGTAGAACAGCTGCTAAATCTGCCCAGTATTTCTGGCAAACCTTTTCTTTTAAAACTTCAAAATAAGATGACTGGCTGCATTGTTGCTTATTCATATTTTCCAGTTGGGAAAACTGCTCTTATTGAAAAGGTTAACCTGGGCCCCACAGGGTGAGGCCGTCTTGACAGGTCTGAGTAAATTACCTTACTCTTGGTACCTTGCAGTCTGTGAAAAGATACATAGCAACCGATGATGAGAGAGTGCTGTGAAAGGTGGTAAAATATAACAACACACAGGGCACAGGAGCGGGAAGCCACATTTCCCTGTTCTTTCCCAGTGGAAAAAAACAACCAACAAACCTCTGGGTTATGAGTTTTTAAAGGATGAGCTGAATGTTTAAAATTAATTATTTACATATTATTACTTGGCCTGTCTCTAGATCATCTGTAAAAATTATGAAATAAAAGCTTAAAACCACAGTTTAGCTCCCATGTCCGAGAACTGTAGTTCCTCCTGAATGGATAAATGGTACAGGAGAATGCTGAAATCTAGGAATGAGGTGCACCTCTGCCTCTGGGAAGCAATGTTATTTTTCTAAGGTAAAGAATGGTCCTTATTCTTTACAGTATTGGTGGGAATGTAAAATGGTGCAGCCATTATGGAAAGCATGGAGGTTCCTCAAAAAATTAAAAAAATATAGAATGATCGTATGACCCAGCAATCCCAATACTAGGTATATACATCCAGAGGAGATGATATCAGTATGTTGAAGAGACATCTGCATTGCCACGTTCACTGCAGCATTAGTTACAATAACCAAGATATGGAATCAACCTATGTATCCATCAATGGAGGAATGCATAAAGAAAATGTGGTACATATACACAATGAAATACTATTCAGCCATAAACCAGGAAATCTTGCCATTGGTGACAACATGGATGAAGCTGGAAGATACCGCATTAGGTGAAATAAGCCAGGCACACAAAGACAAATACTGCATAATCTTACTTGTATGTGAAATCTATAAAAAGTCAAACTCAGAAACAAAGAGAAGGGTGATTACCACAGGTCAAGAAGTGAGAAAATTAGTAAGAAGTTGGACAATGGTATTAGCATTCGGTTTTAAGATGAATAGGTTCTGGAGAGCTAATGCACAGCATGATGATTATAGTTAATTATCGTATACTTGAAATGTGCTGAGAGTAGGTCTTAAGTGTTCTCACAGATGGACTGTGTTAACTTCTCTTCCCAAGTCCACAAGGGGCATGGTTTCAAAGGCAGAAATTTCTCAGCGACATGCCTGACCTGCCTTTATTCACGTCCCATCTGGGAACTAGAGTTCTTTGTCTAACTTTCGCGAGTGCGGGCTAGGTAGACTGCCCAGGTGAGCTTCCTTTGTTTAGAAAGCCTGCCAAAAGCCTTGGAAGGAGGGGCTCTATTGCGAGCCAGGCAGCCAATCCGATATCAAAGTCAAAGATCAATCACTCCAGCAGAAGTTTGAGGGAACTCCTCTCATGGGACAAGAACTTGAATGGGGCGGGAGTAACTCCCAGATTAAAAGTCTCCCTGTCCCTTACCTGTGCAGACTCCATCTCTGGATCCCTTCTCACAACAGAGTGGGAGCTCTGTCTCTCTCTCTCTCTCTCTTTCTTTCTCTCTCTGCGTAATAAATTGCTTTTCTGCAAAGCTCTTTGGGTCCAATATTTACTCGAACAATATCACTGCACCACCTGGGTCTCCTCCCCATTCTTGGGTGAGTGAGAGCCCAAGGATCTGGAAAAAACACATCCAATCAGGGAAGAGTGAGCATCACTGGAATGCCCCCGCAGCCCTGCTCCTGTCCCCCGGTTATATCACCACACACACAAGGGTAAATATGAAGTGATGGATACGTTATTTAGCTTGATTGTGGCAATCTTTTTCCAATGTATACATATATCAAATCACCTGTTGTACACCTTGAATATATACAATTTTTATTTGTCAATTATACCCCAATGAAGCTGAAGAGAAGAAAAAGAATGACAGTCCTAAGTGGGTTAGTGAATTCCGCAAAAATCGAATGCAAAATGAACACACAGGGAGCTAGTACATGTTGCTCATGAGATTATCCGAGGCCTGAAGGAGACACGTGAATGTTCTCTCCAACATCCATTTCTTCCCTCCCTGTTGAAGAGCATGTATAGTCACAGTGACACTCCACCCCAATCTTCCTACACGGGTGGGTTTTGGTAATCCAAGTCTAAACCAGCCCAGCATGGTATCTCCCAAACTGCAGGGACGGGCTCAGGATGATCCCAGCAAGGCAAACAGAAACTTTGGTCAATTGGTTGTCAGGGGCGAACACACACTCTTCACAACAAGGATGTCCGTAGTCCCCATTACTTTGGGTCACTTCCCTAGTTATTTCCACAGGGGCCATGGGCCAGCCCTGGGGGCAAAGAGAAAAGTTAGAAAGAGACTGGTGGGTCTCTGATGACATTCTGGCTGGGGATTGATCAACTATGACTGCCCCCCAAGAGGGACATTCAAATTAAATAAGCTCGGTGTTTCTCCAATCTTGAAGGTCAGTTTGAGGTGAGGTCTCTGGTACTGGCAATGAAAGCATCCTCTGCTGAAGAGTTCTCGTTCTAATATAATCAACAACCAATGGCCCAAGGACAGACTCTGAGGGACCATGAGCATATGCATGGGGTGGCAGCAGGGAGAATGAATGGAAAGGGTATGCAGCAGCAGAAAGAAAGAACTTTTCTATTTATTTTTGGCCTTCTGCCCTTGCGATCTACACCTGGTGGTTATTTTTTTAAGTGTGCTTTTTGGATAATAGTAATTTTAGTTTTATTCTCTTTTCAATTCTTATAACTAGCATACACTATTTCAACTAAATAAACAGCTATCCAGTATGTCTTGTATGACAAAGCACATTCTCCACAATAGCAGTGCCCTGGATGGAGGGTGCTTTATGGTCAGCCCAAGGCAACGTCATTCTAAATTTGCACATTTGGTTCCTTCATTCTTACATGTAAGGTGGTTGTTAAACTACAGCTTTTTATTTCTCCTCAAAAGGGTGTGCATGAGGCCACTGGAAGAAATCTTTCTCTAATGTAAATTGTTCTAGAGTAGGGGTGAAGGGTGACTTTCTAAACAATCTCAAATGAAATATGTGTTTCCTAACAGCCCTGCATGAGAGAGGAATCCTGGTGACACAACACTTTGTTTTTACGTGGTCATGCTGACGAGATCTTGATAAAGGAAAGGCCAAGTGGCAAATGTTCTCTACTCACAGGATCTCATTCAATAACTAGTTCTCACAAGTGAGGCTTTTGATGACTCTTCGTAGCTTACAGAATACAGCCCCAACTTCATCACAGCTCTTATGACTTGGCCTTCACTTACTTATCCAACCTAACCTCTTTGTTTTGCTGTTGGTTTTACAACAGAGTCTCATGCTGTCGGCCAGGCTGGAGTGCAGTGGTGCAACCTCGGCTCACTGCAACCTCTGCCTTCTGGGTTCAAGTGATTCTCATGCCTCAGCCTCCCAAGTAGCTGGGATTACAGGTGTGTGCCACTGCACCTGGCTAATTTTTGTATTTTTAGTAGAGATGGGGTTTCACCACGTTGGCCAGGATGGTCTCGATCTGTTGACCTCATGATCCGCCTGCCTTGGCCTCCCAAAGTGCTGAGATTACAGGCATGAGCCACCGTGCCAGGCGAGATAGTTTCTTGCTCTGTCACCCAGGCTGGAGTTCAGTGATGTGATCATGGCTCACTGCAGCCTGGAACTCCTGGGCTCAAATGATCCCCATGCCTTAGCCTCTTAAGTAGCTGGGAACATAGGCATGCACCACCATACATGGCTAATTAAAAAAAATTTTTTTTTGTAGGGACAGGAGTCTTGTTATGTCACCTAGGCTGGTCTCGAACTCCTGGCCGCAAGTCTTTCTCCTGCCTAGGCCACCCAAAGTGCTTGGATGACAGTGTGAGCCACTGCTCCCAGGCTCCAGATAACTCTTCACATCGGCTGTGTCATTCTTGTCCCCTGCTTCAGTACCTGCGAAGAAATTCTAATTTTCCCTTGGCTCTCTGGAATGTCACTTGTCACTTTATGAAAATGCTTCTCACACTGTGTTCTCATTTTCTGTCTACTCATTTGTCATCATTACTTTACTGTTTCTCTGTTTTGTCACTGCTCAGCTTGACCTCTGGCATTTCTTAAGGGTTGAATACATGCTTTTGCCTGGATTTGCATCACTGTAGAGGAAGACAATACTTACATCTTTAAGTAACAACTACAGGATAGGAACCATGCCTGGAAAAAATCTCAGAGCCCTAGTTTTATCCAATTTGACCCCTGAAGATTAGGAAGAAAACTCACCAAGGTTCTATAAAGGAAATCTACTCTTAGAACATAATTCTCTACAACAGGCTATACCTACTTGCAGGCATTTAAAAAAACTTAAAATGCTACATGCTCAGCAGGTATTACGTGCCATTTTTTTTAAGCATGAGGATGTCAGTGGGTAATGGTTTGTAGAAGACAAAAAAGAGTGCATTATGTTCTGGGCAGCTCCTCGTTCGGTGAACAAAGTTTTGGGAGAACAAATTACAAACTTCACTGCTAACTCTGATTTGGTTTTTCATTTGCTGTTGTTACTTCATGTTGTTTTGTTGTCATTCTTCACGGTGTAAGTAAATAAGAAATGTGCTGAATCTATATCTTTTTTTTAGGAATGTGAAATTATTTTCTGATGACACTGTCATGAAGGCAGCACAGAAAATCAAAGCAGACACACGGAAGGTGCATCCCAGAGCCTACGCAACATTGCTAATGATGTCATCAGTTGGACTTGCTCCAACAGAGCTATGAAAGAATAAAAGTCAGAAACCATGAAACCTATGCATGGCATAAACTGCTGTGTTCCAGAAAGAAGCAAATGCAAGAATAATGCAATGACACAAACCATAAAGTAAACTTGATGGAATGATGTGGTTATATCCTTTGAGAATATTACATAAAAAGGAAGAAGAAAAAGACACACTATATGGAACAAATCTGAATCTGAAGCACATAGATGAGAATGTCTGCTGTGCCTAATAGAAGAATTGCCTAAAGATCCATATAAAGAAATTTCTTTATCTGGAATCAAATGGTGTACTTGATAGACATTCCTTGCAAAACAGCACAAAGATCAATACATTGTTTTTGAGGACATAGGTGTATTTTCATTTTCAAATACCAAAGAAACTAAAGTAAAAAACCTTGAGGCCACAGCAGAAATGTTATCTCCAGCTGGCTGCATTGTAATCACACAGTTTATGGGTCCGAGAAGCAGAGGTCAAAATGGAGCAGAAATGTGTGGCCACTGCATTTCTCTGGGTTATCAAACAAAAGAGCTCACTTGGATTTCACTTTGAAATGTCATTGTATCTCAAATGCTCCAGTATTCAGAATATCTTTAGATGTTTGATCACAGAATACAACCAATTTGTCCAGCAACATGGCAGCAAGCTTGTGCCCAACCCAGCCCACGTCTCTTTGCTTTTGAGTGCTTTTGTGTCTGTGATCTTCTGCAGCATGTGAAAGGCACTGTGCATAAATTGGGAACATGCAAAAGGAATCTGTCTCCAGTCTGTGACAACTTGGACAACTCTTCAGTTTTCAACAGATCTGTGAGGATGGTGAAAAGATGATAGCTTAGACAATAAGCCCAAAGTTCCATATGACAAAAGTGTATTCAGCCAGTTCCTGTCCTCAGTTCTTTTTTAAAAAGCAAGTGCTTTCTGAATAGGTGAGATGGAGCAAGGAGGGCAAAAGGTCTGGGCAACAGATCAATGCTTCGAGAAACAAAGCAACCATCGCTCTAGAAATACCCTAAGAATCTAAAATTTCTCCCATCTAAAATTCTTGAGTATTTCTGATGAACTGGCCAAAAAAAATAAACATGAGAGAACTAGAAATGTTTGATTCCACTGATAATGAAAAGTTGTATTTATCAGTCAATTCAGTGAGCACATATAAAACTCTTGTTTAAATTATACCTTTACAATTATTAAAATTTTAAATTATTCATTTTATGCCCCTAAACTAAATGTATAATATTAAATAATTAAATTTGCCTTACTCTCTCAAAAATGTCTATTCTTACCAAAGACTTCAGATTTTTTGAGGAATGTATGCATCTGGACTTTGTGACTACATTGAAATATAAAGTTAATTCAGGCTTTTAAGGTTACAGTGCTGTTTAGTATTCTTTCAGCCACTGGTTTTTAAATTGCATTTTTTATACATTGAATATTTAAAAAAATATTTAGCTAATATAAGAACATATGAATTGTTTCATATAATACATATGAAATCTTAATATATTGAAATCCACAGAGGTTTTCAAGTTAACTTGCTTCTGTCAGGATCTCAGATTAAATAAAGGTTCTTATTTTCGATCTTATAAATAGGTCATTGATTAGTAACTAGTAATTGTAATTACATATTGCTGTTTTTCAAACAAGCATTCTTACGTGTCCATTGACATAAAATAATACTGGCAGCTAGCTTATTCTCACAAAGTGCATGACCCGACGCATGTTCCTGTCTGCATAAGTCAATCACATAACAAGAGAACAATCAATTATCACACGATGCTATTTCGATTTCAAAGAGTGTGTAGGCAAATTGTTGGTACCTTCTTTACATGACTGGTGCATTTACGCAATAGTTAACTATAGTCAAGAACAAAAATGAGAAACAGTCTGAGGTCACAGAAAACACAAAGGTGGCAACTAATCTTTATCCATCAAAGCTTTCCCCAATACAACCCAAAAGAAAACAAAAGTAACAGAGATGGTACAAGACAAACTGGCTCCTATAACACTCACTTCAAATTGTCGTCATTTTGAAAAATCCCTTCATTGCTACTGCTACTTGACTTTGAAACAATACATGTCTTAATTTAAACATGTATCATAAATTCACACCAGTATTTTATATCTTGTGTATGTTTTATATGTAGTATTGAGGTTTACTTAACTTTTTCTTTACTTTTAGAAACCAGGTCTTGCTACGTTGCCCAGGCTAGAGTGCAGTCGCTGTTCACAGGTGTGATCGTAGCTCACTGCAGCCTCAAAGTCCTGGACTCAAGTGATCTCCTGCCTCAGCCTCTCGAGTAGCTGAGAATACAGGTGCGTGCCACTGTGCCTGGCAAGAGATTTTACTTAATTTTTAAATTTGAGAATGGGATTCTATGGCTTTTAAGTGGTATGGTGATCACAAGTTCTAAAAATTTGTGTCATGTATACCCCTTACTTAAAGTCCTCCCATGGAAATGTTTTCTGGTGGCTACCATCCAACGCCCTAGGGCCTTGCTCACAAAAGCTTGAGTGATCTGGCTCGTGCTCCCTCTTAGATCTCTTAGACGACTTTGTCAAACATTTCCCAGGCACTGGTCACACCAAGCATCCCTCCCACTCCCTCTGCAGGCCTTCCTACCACATTTTGGTGCCTGGAACGCTCCTTCCCCAGATCTCCTCTTGGTTGACTGCCTGTTTAGGTCTCGGTTTAAATGTTGTCATGGTGCAGAAAACATGACCCTGAGCACTGTGAACTGAAGGAGCTTGAGAGGTCAGAAGCAAGAGGGTTGCTCTGATCCTCCCTACCATTCAATGGGAAGCACAGTCATGAAGGAGCTCCCTGACCTTCCTTCCCTGAGAGGAGGCCGTAAGACCTGCGTTCCAGAGTGGTCTTGCCCCACACCCAGCAGGAAGGAAGACTGCACAGAGAGGCCCAGAGTCCCAACAGACAGGCCTTGCTGAGTTCCCCACACTTGATAAATTACCCTCTCTTTGTCTGTCCAATCACATTTTTACATGACTGTCCGTTCTTCATTGGCATGAAAATACACACAGTTTTCCCTGGGTCTTTCGGTCATTTCTGAAGGCTTCCAAGTCACATCAAACTTTGACAAATAAGTCTGCTATGCTTTTCTCTGATAATCTGACTGTTGCTACAGGAGTATCAGCCACTAGCCTTGTAATGGATGAAGGAAAGACATTACTTTTTTCTTCCCAGACACTGGTCATCTTAGGCCGCCTCCCTGACTGCTCCAGCCCAGCCATTCGTTCCCTACTATGTCCTCTGCTTCATTTTCCTCCAACAGTCACTACTCACTCTCTCCCACTACCAGGTGAGCTCTAACGCAGTAGGCATTCCCTCTCTTATTCTAATCCGCAGCCTGGCCTGGCACTTCCTCACTTTTTAATAAATGTCTGTTGCATGGATACATAAATGACTCACCCCAGATTAGGCCAATCACTGGTTCTATTTGCTATGAGGCCAAAATGTTTACTCATTAGTAACTGTGAAGTCCCAATTACCACCACATAAGGGGCCTTGAGCCAGTCCTAATTGCCAAAGAAAGAGAATAAACACTGAATAATCATATTATCACTGCCCTATTAGAAAAGGAAGACTTAACTGGGCCTCACGGAATCACTAACAATCCAGGCTCTATGACAGTCATTCATGTGTCCTGGTCTACAGAAGCATCTGCTCTTAGGCATACCAGCATGAGACCAAGAAGATCTTTTTTTTTTCCTGCTCCTATTAATAGAGAAATGTCTCCAAAAAGCCAACAACTCTATTGCTAAATGCAGTGATTCCTGCTACAATGACCATCTCTTAGTGATAACTTTTACATATTCTCCAAGTTCGTCTCAGGCACAAGGTCAATTATATCATTTACCTGGGACCTAACTGGACCTTGACTGGCTTCCCAAGTGTGGGCTATAGATACAGAACTAGTGTACCTTGCGACAGAGACCACGTCAGGGAGGTGGGAGGACACGCTCTGTGTTGTAGTGTGGAAAAGCAGCCATCAGAAAGGAATGAAAAATGCCCAGGATCTCCCCTTCAGCTTCTTTTCCACTCTAACAGTCCGGTACGTCCTGGGGATCCAGCAGTTCTCTCAGATGCACTACAAAGTCACTTCACCCCTGAAGGCTGGGGTGCCTGGGAGTGTACACTTCTTCTCCATGACTTTGAGAGGCTCATTGAGAAATGAACTGTAGAATCCGGTTATTCGCAGATACCATCTAAATTGTAACTCAATTGCAGCATGGGTGTACCTGCCTGTTTGTTTTCAGGCTGGAATGTCTTACTCTCAGAGATCAGTCACAGCTGGAGGTAGGCAAAACGGGAAGCCGAGGGGAAAGGCAAACAACTCAATGATAATGCAGGAGAAAAGTGATTAGCAAAGAGACCCCAGAACCTCCAGAAGAACTAATCCCTGCCTAGAATGTATAATATCACTATTCAAATCATGTGACCTATACAATGAAAAGTAATTTTTGTGTCTGTGGCAAATCTACCTTTAAATGTTTCTATTGCTGCTCAAGTTGGTTAAATAAAACTATTCTCCCCAAAAAAGGATTAAAATATTCGTTACTACTTTAAAAGGGATACAGTGAGCTGTCAGCACTAGTTTTGTTTGGAACTGACAATAAATTCATCAGTAAAAATGGTTCTTGAAAAAAACGTCTTGTTGGCAAATAGAGAAAGTTGACATGGAACTAATTTAAGTCATAATTCAAAAAAAGAAATATACTCAAGTCATCCTGAAAATGCAGTCTGAGGCCGTGTTACCAGCAAACCGCTGACACTGACGGTTCCTGCACGCTCACCTCCCTCCATCACAAGCACGTTTCTTTCCATTTTCTCTCCAGGCATTTCCTAAAGATGCTGCACTTCTTCATCACAGCACTGGGCAAGTAGCTAAGCTCCTGATTGGACTTCTGATACAGCTACAGCAAAGTTTTAAAGGTAAACAAGATGGTTAATAATAAATGACATCTGGTATTTAATTTAAAATTTTAAATTATTAAAGTCAGTCCATACTAACAATCACAACAACAGGCTCTTGGAAGTTAACCTTCTTAAAATAACAGAGAATCAATTATTTTTAGTTGACACATGCAGCTTAGGCATTAACTAAATGCTAATGAGGTGTTTTACTTCCTGAAGAGTTTATTTTCTTCCTCCTTTCCTTCCTGTGCCCAGGATGCAAACAGTCCCCAGAAGCCGGGCTGGGTCATTCGGGCAGCCTTTCTGTCATTTCCTGCCCCATTCACTCCCTTTGTTCCACTAATGTATTTCCTCACCTGTCGTGAGTATTTGTCAGCAAGCCCAGAGCTTTAACTGGCCTTGCCTGGGAGCCTTGTGGCCCTCCAACTGTTCTCCTAAGAACTCTCCGTGTTGTCTCAACTAAAATGTTGATGGCTTTAGGCTCTGCCCAAGGTTCTTTGTTCTACAGGATTAAATGCATTCAATTAATTTCTTTCATAGACCATGCTAGATTCCATGAAGGTGACTGTGGGTGGAAACTGGCTTCTTCAGCAAGGTTTCTTTTTCCTGGGCCATATCAAAATGTGAGCCGTAGTCAGGCACGGTGGCTCATGCCTGTAACCCCAGCACTTTGGGAGGCCGAGGCAGGTCCACCTGAGGTCAGGAGTTCAAGATCAGCCTGGCCAAGATGGTAAAACCCCGTCTCTACTAACAATAAAAAAATAAGCAGGGCGTGGTGGCAGGGGCCTGTAATCTCAGCTACTTGGGAGGCTGAGGCACATAATTGCTTGAACCTGGGAGATGGAGACTGCAGTGAGCCAAGATCTCGCCATTGCACTCCAGCCCGGGTGATGGAGTAAGACTCCATCTCAAAAAAACAAGAAACAAACAAAAACGTGAGCTGCTTTCACGCATTCCTTTGCCTTTATTTGCTCTAAATTTGTCTGCTGGTTTGGCTTCTGCATTTCTTGGGAGGAGGACATGATTTCTCTGCACATGTGGTGTGTCTTCCTTTTGCTTTTGTCCTGCCTCTCCCAAGCGATTGTGGTCCGTGTTCTTCCTACATGAAGGGATCTAAAAGGCAACAACATGCAACTGCAATTCTCTAGCTTCCTTGGGTTCTGCTCGCAGCTTCACCAGACGGCAGACTGTGATCCTTTTCATCAGACTCTGCTCGAAGGCAAGCACCCTTCCTGGTCTCTCTGGATTTCCAGTCTCTCTAATAAAGGTGAAATTGCAAATGCAAGCATTTGGGTGGCTTTCCACATCTTGGCTTGGTGGAAAGAGGCCTGAAGTAAGAAGATGTGGGTTTGCCTGTCTCTTTAGTTGGATGACACTGAGCAGAGGTGACTCCATCTCTCTGAGGCCTCATCTCCTTTCCTGCACATGAGGAAACTTTCATTTGCTGCATGTGGGGATCAGTGTTATGATAAAAAATGAAGTGGAGCATAATTAAGTCCGTGCAATTAAAAACCAGGAAGGCAGGTCTGAGCATGGTGGCAGACCCCTGCAATCCCAGCTACTTGGGAGGCTGAGGCAGGAAGATGGAGTGAGCCCAGGAATTCAAGCCCAGTGGAGGCAATATAATAGGACCTGGATCTTAAAAAAAACCCAAAAAAGCCCAGAAACAAAAATAAACAAACAAAAAAACACCAAGGAAGCATCCTCCAGAGAAATTTGAGACTTGAGAAACACAGAAACCAAATGTTACGTGTGAACCTTGCCCAGACCCTAACACAAACCAACCAATCCTAAAAAGGCAGGGCTGAGGCACCCAGAGTGGGCTGAGTGTTTGACTGATACCAAGGAATTATTATTCGCTTGTTGGATGTGATCATGGGGACTGGAGTTACAATATTTATATTTAATAACACAAACAAGCAGCTGTGTATCGTAGATGTTATAAAGTCTCATGGAATATTTAGAGAGGCCCCCCAAAGCGTAGGTGGCCTGTTGTGATGCCTGGGATTTGCTCTGTGTTTCAGCAAAGAAAGATTCCGAGCAGAAGGGGCGAGATGAAGCGGTTCTGGCGGAATCTTGATAATGAGTGGATCTGGGCAATGATTTCATAAGAGCTCATTGTGCTCATCTCTCTGCTACTGTGTATGCTTGAATATTTGAATAATGAAAATACAACTTTTAAAAGGAGTGTTTTGAGGGAAGCCCAGGCTGCCATCAGCACAGCAGGGAAGTCAGTGACATCAGAGAGTGTGTCTGGAGGTGGGCGGCGTTTGAACAAATGCTGCAAGTCCTTCCAGGACAAGGCCTGTCCTGCTGCCCCTGAGTAGCCAACACGTGGCCCAGCAGCTGGGACACAGTGCGACACCACTGCATAAAACCAGTCAATCAAGAAGGGCCAAGGGTAGCATCAGCCACAGAAGGGCACAGCGTGGGGAGGACAGAGGAGGAAGAGGCTGAGGTTTGTACATGTAGGAAGAGGGCAGAGGCAGGAGTCACTGTGGCTCTGGTCTGCACTGGCTCAGCAGGTGGTGGGCTGAGGGCAGAAGCTGGCATGAGGAGGCTGTGCTTCACAAAGGATGTCTTCAGCTGCAGGAAGGTGGGTGAAGAGGGACAGGCACCACAGCAGGGGACCAAGGAGGAGGACTGCACAGATGCTGGGAAGATGCTGAGGCCTGGCACCCAGGGATGTGCAGGCCACGATGGGACAGTGCGGACATGGAGTGTGGGAACAATTCATCCCGATGGGGCAGGAGGCTCCGAAGGAAGGGCTGGTTCTGGGGAGGAGTGATGAGGATCGGTACAGATGGTATGCACAGACCACAGCTCAGATGGACAGGGGCAGGCCAGTGGGAAACCCTGGGGCAGAAGGGACAGCCTGGGCTGGGTACACTGTCCTCTTCACAAAGAGGAGCTCCTGGAAGCCGGAATCCAAAGGCTGACTCAAGGAGACCAGCAACATCCAGAACTCGCTAGAGTCCCCAGCACACCCCAATCCAACATTCACTATGGCCGTTCGTCCACACCACTCCCATGTGCCTGAGATTCTGCTAGATTTCTGCCTTTTACCTCAGACTACAGGGTACGCCCCGACGATGCAACTCAGAGAGCCTGCTGCATTCACCTCTTCCCCAGGCTTACATGTTAGACGGTAAACACGGCCAGTGAAATGTACTTGTTAACAGCTTTTCAGTTAGGGACATTTTCTGAACGTCTACACATGCTACAGATTTAATCTGCATCATTCATTTAAACCTCAGAGCGAATGTATGATGAGAAAACTGAAGTTCAGAGAAGTTAATAACTCAGTCCAGGCCACACAGCTAAGCTAGAGCCCAGCTCAGGTCGTCTGTCTCCTCCGTCTGCATGCGTTCCTCTGCTTCCTGGAGGAGCCGTGGAAAGAATGCAGCTGGAAGTAAAATAAATCTCAACCAGGTGCTGGAAGCAGACATTTGCCACCTGGCCTGGAGAGGTCTGCTGAAATGACGCCATAATTTCCTATCCTTTGGCTAGTAAAAAGCCAATAGTAGATATTTTAGGAGAAAAGTATGGGAGAGACAAGACGAAAGCAAAAAGAAGACACACCACTTGTGCGCTGCCAATGCCAGTACTGTGAGAAAACCGGTTTCCTGAAGCGACACAGTCCACGTGGGAGTCCCGGGCAAAAGGCCTGCGTCCCTCCTGCCAGGCTTGCTCAGTGTCAAGCTCAGCCTGGCGGTGGGACTGATTCTAACTCAGAGGTGTGATGATACCAAACAGCTTTTTCAATGCTGCTTTAAAGATCAAAGGATTTCCGTTAAAGATCAAAGCAGGACAGATATTTCTGAGTTGAGCAGTCACTCAGAATGAACTGGGGAGTTTGTGCTGTTTCGTTTCTTTAATACGACTGGCTTTCAAAGGAGCAATTGAGAGCACTGCCTAGAATGGAGGAACAATCTTTGGTTTGTTTGAAAATCTTGCTGCTGTGGTCCAGGCTCTGTCCCTATTTTTCCGCAGATAGAGCTCCATTAGGATCCCAGGCCACCTGTCCGAGGCTGTGACCAGGACCCTGCCTGTTTGGAGGCAGCTTGGATGAAATGAAAGACACAGAGCAAGCGGCTGAGTATCCCGGGCTGAGGAGAGTCAGGTTTCCCTCCTGAACTCCCTGGCGGTCATGGGCCGTCCCGATCACCCTGGGTCACAGGGCCGTGCACAGATGTTCACAGAACACAAAACTGCAGGGAGATGAGGTGACAGCCCGCCAGAAGGTTTAAGACCAGCCACACAGCTACCTCACCAAAGTTACAGCACAAGCTACACCCAGGGAAAGCACTTAAGGGAAAGAGAATCCACTGCTTTCCCGGCAAAGGCAGGGGCAGCAACCGGGCCTGCTTGCCCTTGACAATGGAGAAAATCAGCCCCGGGCCCACTTTCCCTCCCACTCCACCCCACTCCCACCAACTGGGATGAACAGCGTGAAAGGCGATCTGGAAATAGAACCAGGTCGGGGAAGAGCAGCAGGCCCATGTCCGCCCGCGAGGGTGGCAGGAAGCAGCCCCGGAAGCAGCCCAGGAAGCAGGCCAAGGAGATAGATGGAGACCAGGCTTTCAAGCAGAAGAAACGCGAGGCCCTGGCCACAGGTGGAATTAAGAAATCCGGCAAAAAGTAAGCTGTTCCTTGTCCCTGAGGAGATGGTGAGCCTTTATTTTATCTGTATTTAAACATCTGTATTCCCTGCCATAGCACCTTTTGCCACCTACAGCTGGAATTAAGTGTCATCTTAGACCTGTTGTACATTTAAGAATAAACTTTTGCAAAAAAAAAAAAAATCTTAGAGTGGCTTATCATCTCTTTAGCTGTTTTCACTCAGTCATTCCTACCATAACTGTGAATTTAAAGTAAAACCAGCTCAGAATCTTGCCAGAGTCTGCTCTTTGATCCTTGTTCTACCCTAAACTTTGTATCACCTGAAATTAAACCAACTCATTTGAAAGGAAAAAAAAAAAGAAAGAAAAAAAGAAATAGAACAAAGTCTCCTTGTTTATTCAGGCTACACATAACTCAAAAACTAGATGTTTTCAACAAATATAGTCCCCCTTCTTTTTCTTGCTTGCCATTGTACTTAAAATATTACAGGGCAACCGCTTATCTCATTCCAAAAAAAATTAAGGAAAAAAAATCTATCATCTTCCATGCCACTTGAGTCATTGGTTTATGCTGTATCTGTAAAGGTGAGTGGCCACAGCTAGATTTTCTTTCACCAGGAAGTAAAATTTGCATGACTTACACTTTAGGAAAAAAGAAGGGAAAGATATTACCAAGACATTTTAAAAAACAAGGAATTTTCTTCCATTTAGCTCCTCATTTTTAGACAATCAAAATAATGATATGCATGGTTACTACTGCACGGGCGGCACAGAGGCTCCTGCCTCCCCAGGCAGGGATTACTGGGAAGGCAGTTTGGGAAAAGGGATTCTGATCAGCCCAAATGGTCACACGTGTCCAGTGTCTATAAGGTGCATAAACACCACATGGTTAAAAGCACTCCTTCAAGAACAAACTAAAATCAAGACAAACGCTTGTATTCACTCCCTAACACACTTCTCTGCCCTCTGCTTTCTGGATATCTAACTCCCTGCTCTCACCCTTTCTTGTTATCTGCTTCTTCATGAGCACAGGCTTATTAAAGCATCAGTTCCACAGGCTGATTTTGGAAGACAAGATTTACTCATGAGAAAGTTGCAGAAGCATGTTCATGAAAATTTAACTTTATCAAAACAGTATAAAAGTATGGGGCTTTGACAAGTCCAGTGAAATGTTACATGAAAATATTTTATTGAATGACTAAAAAGCACAGAGAGAAACTTAAGACTCCCTGGCTACCATTTCAAAATTGCAATTGTAAATTTTGGCACAAGAGGGTTTTCTAAAAAGATTAATGCATAAAGATTTTTTTCTTCTACTTCCTATGATTACATTCCTGAGAAACTGCTAGAATATTTGCTGGTGACTTGGACCTGGGTTTTATGTCCTGGCAGAATGTCCTTTAAGGGGCCCTAGGCAATGCTGTCAGGACTGAGCTGAGTAAGCCCCTGGGGTTAGGGATGCTGAGGACCCCTGGGGGTGCCCAGGCTTGGCTGGCACAGGAAGGCAGGAGAGGCAGTGGCCTTCAGGGAGGACGGGCTCCTGGCCTGTGCATCTTTGCAAGGATAGGATTTGCTAATCTTACATCGCAAATGCCTCTCCATGTGTGAACCTATGTTAGCTGTACTCTTAAGCAATGAGATAAACTGCCCCCTCCCTAGAGGCTCGGTGCCTGCTGGCATCTGTCTGTGGCCACTTACAGCTCAAGCTGACACACCAGGCACCAGTGTGTCAGCTCATCCAACGCTGAAGTCACCGCCCTTTCCTCACCACCACCTCACTAGACTTCGGTATTGCCAGCCAGTCAGTCAGCAAATATTGACAGAGCTTCCTGTGTGGTTAACAGTTAGAGAGTTACACAAATCAGCTGAAAGATCAGATGGAGGTAGGAAAGAAGGAACAGGGAGGGGTGAGAAGAGACAAAAATACTCAGGACCCCTCACAGAGGCGGGGCTCTATAAGATCTTTAGAAGGGAGGACAGAGCTGAAGAAGAAGTCTCTACCCTCCACCCCTCAGGAATCTAAGCAGGTGTGAAATAAGAAAACAAAGGTGATAAAAGAACAATTGTGAGGCAGCTCAGGAGGTCAAGCAGGAGAGCACAGTCTCTGCAGAGAGCAGCACGCCACCATTATCTAGTTTGCAGATGGACCACCCAGAAAATCTGTGAGCAATTAGGAGTGAGAAAAACAAATGGGAGGGGGGCACTGAGGAGGATGAGCGGTGGAGCCCCCAAACTACGTTCTGGCTAGAAATTCCAAAGTGAAGCAAGATGCTGGGGCTAGAAGAAAAGGAAAATGGTGCAACCAAGCGGAGGCACACACACACCCGTGCGCACGCACACACACACCCACCCATGTGTGTGCGCACACACACACCACACACACACACCCCCATCAAATGAACTACAAAGTGAAATTTACAAGGGACCAGAAAATAGACTTTTCGATGTAGAAGGCAGGAAACCATGTTTAAACTCCTATTTTCTGATATCCATTTGAACATTTAAAAGTGAATTTTGAACAGGATAAGTGAATTTTTAAAAATTACATTCATTTTATCAACAACAGGCAAACATGGGCTCACATACTCTTTCAAGGCTGACAGCCCACGACTCCTTTCAATACAATTAAAAATTGAGAGCTCATGGTCCTCTGGCCAAAGTGCAGATGAGCAGCTGACACTTTGCGCTCCCGAGATGGGTCAGGCAATATGCTGTGCTGTACGTGTTTCATGAATACTAACCCCCTATAGAAAGTATTAGCCTTCATCTATGACAGATGAAGAGATAATCTCATCCTATGAAATACCCTGCACGAGGCCTCACTGGTAGGAGGCAAAGCCAGATTTCTAACACAGGTTCCATATCTCTGCGAAATGCACATGGCCCTCCAAACTGAGTGCTTGGTCCCTACACATAGTGTTGGACTTGGGCCTGGGCGTGAGCCGCTCCCTCTGCCCAAATCAGACTTTCAGCAGTTCTGCCCAGTCAAGTCCCTCCCATCCTCAAAGGCCTGTGGTTCCTCCATCTCCAACATGAAACCTTTCTTGATCGCTCCAGCCAGATGACCCCTCCCCACATCAGAACAAACATGCTAAAGCACATTCTCATACCACATTATACGTCATATTTCCCTGTAAAATGTTTGAAAGGAATTTTAGAATTCTGCTCTGAAATTCTCATTATACTTAGAAATTACTTATGCCCCCTCCACAATCATTGTGTATACTTGAGATATAAGAGAGCCTGTAAGTTGTTTCTAAGTATGATAAACTTACTGTGCTTACTAAACTTATTAAGACTGATATGCATTGTATGAGGTTTAAAATGTTTATTAATTTCATTATGCAGGGGTTTCCTGCTCCCTAATTTTTGGAGCCTATGAATATGGGGTTTTTTTTTCAGGTCTTAAAGAGCATGGTAGGTCCCTGAAACTAACAGGTACTGAGACCCGTGCCTCAGCTGTCTGACAGATAGAACAGCCCTGCGCAAACCTCAGCCACGCACAGTGATGATATGTACACCTGCGGTAAAAATCAGCCCCCATCCCCATGTATTCACAAAATTAAGATTATGGAAGACAGTGCTTTTTGTCTTGTTGACTGATATATATATATATCATCATGCCCAGCTAATTTTTTGTATTTTTAGTAGAGATGGGGTTTTACCATGTTAGCCAGGATGGTCTCGATCTCCTGACCTCATGATCCACCTGCCTCAGCCCCACAAAGTACTGGGATTACAGGTGTGAGCTACTGTACCCGGCCCAACTGCTGATTTTTTAGTGACTAGCATAGCTGCTATAAAATGAATGCTTAATAAACTTACCAAAAAATAACTCATAAATAAATCCAAAACCACAACGTCAACTATATGCCATCATCCCTTTCCTAAAATCTATTTGAAATTGTATTTTGAAAGCCTCTCAAAATGTTTGCATTCTCTTTCTTTAACAAAAAAATTCCTTTGTTTGCATTGATCTTAAAAGATGGTACAAACAAACACAATATCAAACAAAATACAAAGTGGACATCTCTGTATTTGACTTCTTGATGTTTGTTTCATTAGCAGTTAGTTACTGATTTCCTTCTAAGCATTTGTAAGAGAGTTGTACTCAGAATATTATAGATATTCCACGTGCTTAATACAGCAATGGCTTTCTAGTACCTTGCAAATTGTTCTCAGGCCCAGAGAAATTTCCCTTGATGGTACATAGATTTTAACAGAGTGCACTCTAACAACATTTTAACATCTTGTAATGAAACAAAAACTGCGCACGGGCTCAGCTGTTCCATGTGGTGAATAGCAGGCTCGTGCTCAGGAGGAATTAGGAGAGCACACAGCAATGTCTGCTCCAGGAGTTCACACGATCCCTCTCACCCTCAGCTGAAAATGTTAACATTAAGAACTCTCCCCCGTTTAGATATGCTGAAGTGGAATGTAACAAGGTTTACACAAATAACAGCATGCATTATTTCACATGCAAACCTTCACAGGTGACACTCATCCTTGGGTACAATATTTGGGTTTGAAATCCAAAGGCCTGGCTTTAACTCCTCTGTGATAACGCTGCTAACCCTGGACTCTTCCACCTTGAGATAATACTGCCACGATGTCGATTTTCTGCACATGGGTTGTTTTGCTCACCTTTAAGCCCAGTAAAACCCCCCGTCTTACCTGGAGACTTCCAGAGATTTGGATTTCATGTGGTCACTGAGATAGTGCGATTTAAATCTGAGAATAACCAAAATGCTTACACCTGAGCATACTGTGCTCCCATTGAACACCAAGATGAGAAAAAGAAATACAGGAAGGAGGAAGGGCAAAGGGCTGGGAGAACCTGTGTTCTGTGTGGACCGGGTTCCCCACCTCTTTCCATTGCTATCCCGCAGCACCGCTTTTCCCAGGACTCGAGACTTGGTTTCCAGTTCCTGCACCTCCTCCAGCAATGTCTTTTTGCAGGTGTGCTTGGCTCTGTATCATGAGGAAAAGACAAAAAAAAAAAAAACACACATGGCATAGGGACTTGACACAGCTGGGAAAGACAGGCCGCTCCCCTCTCAGGCCACAGCCAAAGGGCCTTTGGTGGAGGCCGAGGCTAGGGAAGTGGTGGAGCATTCAGTTTCTGTGCATGACATGGGTTCCATCTCCACAGCCTGGAAGCATCCTGAGTGCTGCAGACCAGACCCGGACCATGCACATCAAGAGTCACCCCCACCCTGCAAAGAACCAGACGTCTGCTGAGGAGCCCAGTCACTCAGAGACTAGGTGATGTTCATGAAGACCCAGGGTCTGCCTCTAAAGCATTTCTTGGCAGGATCTGAAAACTCAGAAGACTCTTTAAACCCTCACCTTAGTGAACAGACACTGGGTCTCTGGTCCAAGGACCCCACCTATAGTCAGAGAGCCCAGGGGTTCGTTAAGTTTCCTCCCTCTCGCTTTAGTGTGAAAAGAGCCACTGCCATAGCAGCCATGGGGCTTAGGATGCTAGAGTGCAAGGTCTGGATGCAAAACCCTCGGCCTGAAACATGGAGTCGACAGAAATTCCGAATGCAGGTTTCCCATCCTCCTCAGTATTATGCCACTGAGGCCTGGGTGGGTGAACTTCAACTCACCACTGAAGTCCACACACCCAGGCCTCAGTGGCATAATACAACTTATGAAATAACCCGCAACCTGGACAGCCCACTCTTCTTGGATAGTAGGAAGAATTTCCTGTATGCTTTTACTAATGAAACTAAGATGAATACCTCACAATGTTCAAATAATTGGTTTATCTCAGGGTCTTTATAAAATGGAAACTAAACAAAGTTAAAATCGAGCTACTAGTTGGAAACAGTCTAGGTGAAAAGACATTTACCAAGATATGGGTTATATAAGAGAAGAAAACTATAAAGAGAAAAGGCTCATAAATTAGCAACACACCAGGTTGAAAAGCTTTGCATCGGTTTAATTTCAATATAAATACACATGAGGATTCTGCTAGGTACCAGGACCCAAAGGTAGAAAGAGAATGAAAACTGAGCACCTTTGCCCAGAAATGACAACAGTGTCATGGGAACATTGTGAAGATGTGGGCCCTTCCTGCAGAATCCTGTACCACCCCGCCTACACTCCACCTTCAAGGAAAGAAAGCCTGTTAAGATAATGTGAGTCATCTCCTGACACTCTGAGTTAATCTATAATGTAGTATTAGCACTGAGACACTGTATATGCCCCTGTCATCCTTTCCCCCAACGTAAACAAGGGAAAGCCACACAGGTTTTAACACATAATACCTTAATTCCATCAAACAGTGTCCTGAGACTCAGGATTGATAAAATACTGCAGTTCAAAGCAGAGCCTGTGGAATTTTAATTTAAACAATAAATGATCAAATGTCTAACAGTTTGCTGGAAAGGAGAGTCAGAAAGGATGTTAAAATGTACCCTGTTCATTATTGTATAATATGTGGAGCCTCAAACATGATCTTTTATCTCCTGGGCTTCTGGGGCTAGACTGACAACCAGGCCACTGAGTGCCTGGCCTGCCTGCCCTGCGCCACCAGCTCGCATGGGTCCTAGAACAGCCTGAAAGATGAAGAGCATTGCTGGTTCTTCCAGGATCCCTCTCTCCACCATCATCCTCCCTCTCTCTCCCTCGCTGTCTTTCCCCTGCACTGGGGTAGAACAGACTCCACTGTTATTTCCCGGGCTGGGAGGAAAGGGGGTTCCTAAGAGTGAGGCTGGAATAGGAAGCTTGGGCACTGGGAGCCGACAGCTTAGGCTAGAACCCGACCCACTGTGGAAGCTGACGGTTTTCACTCAATCACAACATGGCCTCAGACGGCAACGGTCTGAGCATCTCAATGCTCCCAGGTATTGTGCATGCCCTCGGTGGATGAAACTGCACCCATATTCCAGAGTTACTCAGCAATTTGATACTATTTCCAGTAGGCGAGCCCCTATGAGCTAGCCTAGGAACTTTGTTGCTGTTGGAAAACACTGAATTGCAGTGCTGGGGGTGAGTCAACTTCTCTTTCTGCATGTATTGAATAGCACCTGAGAAAAGGGATGCTGGCAATTTAAAACCCTGTTCTCAAGCAGCTTTATCTAATAATGCCTGAATTAGAAAAACTGACTCTAAAATCTCCTCTGTCTAAAGGCTACATGTGAGTGGTCTAAAATGAGTATGTATAGGTTATAAAGTCAGTTGTTGAGCATTAGCCACTGGCTTGTACTTAGGTCTCACCAGGAGCTGGGGTTTGGCATGTTCTGAGTCACAGCATTGACAGAGTAAGCCCCTTATCTGTAAATGGCTTCTTGCCCAGTGGTCCAGGGCTTGCTTCATCTAACCCCACATCGAGAGGCCAGGTGACCACAGAAGGGACAGAGGGGGTGCTGGCTACTGAGTCATGAGTGTGAGAGCTGTCTGTGAGTCTTCAGATATGCCTACGGGTGTCTCCAGGCTTTCAGAGACTTTTAAAAGAAACATTGTTTTAGAATCTTGAACTTTTCATCCTTTTTTTCCCCCTGAAACTTTTCCCCTGGACTTTTCTTTTGTGTGCAAGAATAGCAAGTCAAAGGAAACGTTTAATTCTAAATGTGGATGGAAGTGTAAATATAACATGCTGCAAAAGCAATTAGTTAGAAAGTTAAAAGAAATCAAGGCCCATTTGTATATAGAAATTGCTCATTACCTCTTACTTGCATTTAACTGCCTATCTGGGATTATAACAAGGAAATGAAGTCATTCTGGAATTGGGCACTGTGTTGTTGATGTATGGTAAAATACAGGAGATACATCTAGATAAAAGGAAATTGGTTCCTCTGTGTTCAGTGGCCTTGAGCTTATATTATTTTTATAAAGCAATACTAACAAATTTCACCTAGATGAGAGTCGGTATGTGGCAGCTTACCGAAGCATGCTGTCATCGGTAAACACTTTGGATGAATATAAGCGAAGGATATTAAAATAGTTCTGGGCAATTTAAACTTCGTGCTTCTAATAAAAATACTCGTTAGCCAGGTATCACATATAATCAATCAATTATTTTAATAACAGGTAGGTTAGTTTGGTCTCACATGAAAATTTTGGTTAGCAGGATAATAGTGTAGGCATTTTATGGCATGCCAAATCTGACTTAAGATAGTCTAATAATGGATCTTCATCCAGAAAGTTAACAGACTTCATGGAAAAAGTGACTGAATTACCTCATTCTGGTTCTCTTTTTGTACTCTTAACAGCTCAGGTCCTGAAATGGAAGCGAGAAACTGGGCAAAGAAATGGGGAAAATGTAGAAAGACGGAGCAACTCACTTTCTTCAGTGCTCACAGAAATATACTTGAAAAGGCAGGCCTGCCTTAAGCTGGAATTTAAAAGCCTTTTTTTTTCCCCTTTGAGACAGAGTCTCGCTCTGTCGCCCAGGCTGGAGTGCAATGGCGTGATCTTGGCTCACTGCAACCTCCACCTTCCAGATTCAAGTGATTTTCCCGCCTCAGCCTCCTGAGTAGCTGGGATTACAGGCACCCGTCACCATACGCAGCTAATTTTTGTATTTTTGTAGAGACGGGGTTTCATCATGTTGGCTGGGCTGGTCTCCAACTCCTGACCTCAGGTGATCCGCTTGCCTTGGTCTCTCAAAGTGTTGGGATTACAGGCGTGAGCCACTGCACCCGGTCTAAAAGCCCTTTTGAAACAGAGTGATAACCACCAAAGTTCAGAACAAAACAAGACATTCTTAAGATGGGCCCAAGGCAAGATGAGAGCCCACAGCACCACCATGGAAGCTCCCCCGGCATCACCATGTGCTACCATCACAGGGCAGGGTTTCAGCTGCCCCTGTGCCCACTCACGAACGCATATCTCTTCTGGGAACCCCAACTCAAATCCAGTGATGGTTTCTGGGGACAAGCAAGATTAATATTTTTTTGTTCAGTGCATGGGAAGAAGAAGCTAACAGTGTTTTCTAAAGCTGCAATTTAGAAAGAGAAATCTCAGTGAAACACTGTAGCTTTCTCAGAGGTAATTGATTCACAACATGCCTCCTCTTTTTGTAAGAAGCCTCCAAATTGACTTGCCTCAAAAACAAACATTTCAAGCTTGGAGTATAATATGAGACATAATATGGGCCTCATAATCAGAGGGAAAATGCGCCAGTAAATTGAAAAATTTCTTGTTTTTGAGGAGAGGGGTGAGGGTAGTTTAGATATTAGATATTACACATATGAGCATATATGTGCCCTGGGCAAATATTCCAGGTGACAACCAATATACGCTATTTTCCCTGCTCCCCCAAATAAAACAAGACAAAAATACGTTTTGGAAAGCACCTGTGGGGTTCAGTAGGGACCTTTCTGGCTTAACCCAGAAATGCTGTTGGTTCCTGGGAAAAGCTGAGTTCTGGGCCTGCGGTGCCAGGTGCTGGGCGGCAGAGCGCTCCTGCTGCAGAGGGGTGACCCTCAGCCTCCTGAGCTCGCCCCACCGGCACCTCCACAGCAGAGCCGGGGTTTGTGCTCTGACCCGGTTGGCAAGCTCTGGGAAAGGAAGTGAGTTTACTCTTTCCATATGGTGAAGCTGGGAGTGGTGTCATTTGATTTATCCTTGTTAAAATGTAAATGGTGCTAATTTTATAGTGCCAGGGGAAACCAAAAACAAGTCCTGTTGGAGGGAATAGATAATTTGCTTTGTGGTAACAGGGAATGATTACTTAGAAAGCATTGGAAAAGAGCCAGAAAATGGACAAAGAGGCACAGACACTTCGAAATCTATAAACATTCTCTTTCGGATGGAAGAAGGAGACTATTGCTCAAGTCTGCAAATATACAGTCTCAACAGAATTTTTTTCATGACACTAATTTGAGATGGCTGAATTTAAATAAACTAATTTATAATCATGTTACTAGTTTTCAATCACTATAAACAGAAAAAGCCAGCTGATGTGGCCAAGACTATCCCATATTTATCTAAAACTAACTTATCTTTGCAAAACAAAAAAATTTTGAACAAATTCGGCACGGGAATAGACTGTGTCACAATTGGGCCTATTGGCTGAAAGAGCGAATAAAAAAACGAATATTTTCTTATGATACATCTATTAGATTAAGAAAATGTTTTTTCTGGCCATAATCTTTTCATTTCTGAGGATTCTGCTATTTACAGAACATGGTTTTACTGAATAAAATGGAAGTAATGGTAAATCAAAGAATTTAAGAAATTAGAATTATTTAATTTTTCTAACAGCTAAAAAACTTAGTGAATAGGAAAGAAAACCTACAAAAATCCATGTTTTAATATTCTTTCCCCCTCTATCTAGATCTGCATGAGGTATCATTGGTTGTCAAGATAATGCTGAAATGAAGACTTTTTCAAAAGAATCCTTAACTGTCAGGCAAGAAAAAATTCTCACTGAGTGTGGGAGGAAGGGAGGGATAAAGATGAAATCTCATGTATTTTCCTGGAAGGTTTGGATTGAAGTCCCACTTGTCTATCTCAGGGTCCCAAAATAATTGTGTTTTGCCCAAAGTAAACCTGAGTGCGGAGTCTCAATTTTCAGAGAAGTTGGCACCTATTTGTACAAGAAATTGGTCTCCCAAAACAAAAATCAGTCATATTTTATTTGGAGCAGCCCCTCCTTTTGCTCATGCATAAAATTAAAATTTACGTGATCCTGAACTTAGTTGCTTCTTTTACGTTGTAAGAAGATATCTTGAAAATGACATACTTTAAAACATAAATGCAAAAATTGAATATGAATGATTTCCTATTTAACCTACATTCTAATGTCATCTTTGTGACTAGTTTTCTCATAGAACTGTGAACTAACCCTTTGAAAGAATTTTATTGAAAGTATTCCCATTCTGAGTTGTTTGGAAAAATGAAGAATACTTCATTCTTGTGATTTGAAATGACTTACCTACGTGTAGCTTTCCTCTAAGCATGGGAAGTGAAGCCAGGCCGCATGTGTGACCACTGAGCACTGAGTTTACGATATGAAGAGAGATGAGTTTGAGTCACACTTTCTCAACTTGACGGAATGGGTGTGTACTTAGAAATTCTGCTTTATAAGGCAACGTCCCTATTGATCTTCACAGTTTCTCTCAGGGCTCCTTTGCGTCTTTAGTTTTTCTTTTCTGTTTGCTTATTTTTATTTAGAGACAGGGTCTTGCTCTGTTGCCCAAGCTGGAGTATACTGGCATGACCATAGCTCACTGCAGCCTCAAACTCCTGGGCTCGACTGATCTTCCTACCTTGGCCTCCTAAGTAGTTGAGACTAGAGGTTATGTGTCGCCATGGCCAGCTAATTTTTCTATTTTTATGGTTGCCTATATTTTCATATCAAGATGAAGCACAAGTTAAATTTTAATTAAAAAAAAAAAGATATCTTTCTCTGGCAGGTGGCGGGAGACCCATTTCTTCCAAAGTCCTTTCATTCTCATACCCTGTGGCAGGGCTTATGGGAAAGACAGTTCCAGGGACAGATAAGTCAGACTTGGGGTCCCCGCTTCACTTTTAAACTTACGCTCTCCATGCCACATCTTCTATCAAACAGGCAGTAGGAACCAGAAATAATCCCAACCAGAAGTGTGCGGAGCTCAGGACCATAGTTGCCTGCGAGAAATAGAAGTGACACTTGCTTGAATACTTTCTCTTTTAAAAAGAGCACAACGTAATTTAATCAAGGAAAATATTTCACAATACAAAAACTACCCATTGTATTAAATGCAATGAGAGGTAACCCATGTACTGGCAGGACGGTCAAGGAGACGGAAGGGGCTTGCTCCTTTCTGCAGCCCTCTCTCCTCTCACTTCCATTCTTCTAGTTTGATGTGTGTTCTTGCCTATCTCTTTTATAAAGTGCTTCAAGCCCCTTCTGATTGGGATGCTGTCTTAAATCTTCCTAAAGAGAGCTATTGGAGCCACGAACACTGCTTCCCTGAGGAGTAAACTTTGCCTCACTAGGTTTCTCCATTCACTCATCATCAGCTCCTTTTCTCCCAATGCCCATTCATTCATGGAGCCAGGACCCATGTCATCACTACTTGGTATAAAGCATAGTGGTTCTCCCCACCCAGGAAAGGAAGATGAATAGGTTATAGTCCTTGCCCTCAGGGAATTAAATACCCTCTAGTGCAATCTACATTAGTCATGGAATATGGTATATATCATGAAAATATCCGATGGGGCTTCTGGGAAGACTTCTTAAAGACGACAGAGTATGAGATGTACCTGGAAGCATAAACAGGATTTCAGCAGCTAGAAATGGGTAGATGGACAGAGATGCCAAGTGGAAGGATGAAGGACAGGGGAGAGCAGCAAGGAGTACAGCTTTCAAGGAGACTTCCTTGTTCCTGGCACACTGGTCAGGGATAGCTTGGGAGGGAACAGGTAGAGAGGGTTTTGAAGATCAGAGCTGCAGGGCCAAGTTAGATGTTACGTGAGTTGAAAAGAGAACTTAGGGCAAAAGCAGAGGGAGGGAGGAGATTACTCTGAACAGAGATGGGGGCCTGAGTAGAGCAGATGCCTTCAATTTTGGTATTGAATGAACAAAAGCCTGGAGCCTGGAGCTGGCTGGGAATTGGGAGGCTGGCCTACAAGGGTGGGACACCTGGGAAAGGGACTCAAGTTAGTGTGACAGACCCTTCGTGTTCAGCGGATTTCTTTTCTGGAGTCCTCATCCATTTGGTCCTGCTGGAATAGAGGTATTGCTGCAGCTCACTGCAAAGCAGAGTTAGACTTACAGAGGGAGGGAGAGCAGAAGGCCTGAGGCACAATTACTGCCTCTGAGACCCCCCACAGGGACTGGGAGGGTCTGAGAATCCTGGAGAAGCTCCCTTTATACAGTACAGTGAGGGCAGGATTTACCCGATTCAAGCCTGGCATCCAAGTGTCAGCCCATTCTGGTTTCCATCTTCTGCTCCAGACAGCCACATGCACTGCTGCCCTGCCACTCCCTCTGCCCTGCAGGGCTTCCCTACCCAGCCTCTGTCCTCACAGCATCCCCAACCACTTACCCTGATCCCAAGCACCCAGCTCCCCCATCTAGCCAAGGCCATGCCTAACCACAGCCTTTCTGCCTCTGAGCACCTTCACACAGCCCTGTTGGTGGCGCTCGGCATTTTATGACAATTAAACCAAAAAGCAATGCGGTTTGCAGGAAAAGAGTCGAAATTCAACCCTGGAATGGGAGGATCTGCTTTTCTTTTCAAACAACCAAGAGCACCAGCTTTTGACAGAAAGATTTAAAACCTTAAAAATGTGTGAGTACATTTTGCCCTATCAATTACATCTCTCAGAATTCATCCTAAGGAAGGAAGAAAACATGCAAAGAAGCAAGTACAATGATATTCACAAGAGTGCAGTTCTATCAAAGAAACCAGAAATAGATGTCCTAGAAGAAGATCTATTAAATGCACCGTGGCGCATACATACGATGGACTTCCATGCAAGCAATTAATGTAGAATTATATTTGTTGACAGAGATGTCGTATTCTACTGCTACTGAGAAACACGAGTTCTACAATAACATCTCACAGAGGACCTATCACGGCGGTTGTGGGAAAGGAACGAAGACTGGTCCAAGCTTCAAAATTAAACTTGAGGTGTCACCCCCAGATGAGGTACACCCACATGTACACATCTTTATTACACATTTGTCAATACACATCAATAGATACCATAATTTTTGTAGTCCCATTTTGGTATTTCCTTACCTTTAGGAAAACATTCCAGGACTTTAAAAACAGTGGGGTGTCCCAGGCCCTGATGGACTTGAGAGTACCTCCTTCAAGTGTGGGCATGCTCACATGCTCAGGAACAATACATAGAACAGTATATGGAAACAAGGATCTGGGTGGCACAACTGGTGATTTGTATTGTCACATCTCTGTCTGCATTTCCTGTTTCTACTACAGGAAACATGTATTTTGGCAAAACTCAACTCTCTCTCCCCAGCCAAGAAAACTACAAGGGATTGGATTGGATCAGCCTGCTCCTTCCACCTCCTGCTGTCCTGCCTCCAGGGTAAACAGGGTCTCCAGAGCCCAGCTAGGACCTTGAGTTTTGCTGATGCTATAGATGCCCGAGGTGGTGCCTGGCCCCTGGAAGATGGACTTGTTCAAGCTGTACCTGTGAGGATACATGCAGGAACATTCACTATGTGTATTTATTTAAGAAAACAGTGATTTTATAACAATGGATCATTTAAAATAGATTATAACTCAAATGTACCCTGTAAGTATGTAAAATATTATATATCAATAAAAAATAGATTATGAAACTCAGAACTTTAGTTGCTGAGGGAGAAAAGGAAAATGAACTTTTGAACTCTTGTTGAAACTATGAAGCCCATCCTAAACTAGTAAAGGTTATACGGAGACTTGAAAATATTGTTCTGTTGCTCGTCTTCAAAACTAGGAGCTGTGAATGTGAGACATATAACTAATTTTAAAGGTTTGTCTCAGAAAGGTTCCAGCTGTCCTATTTTTCACAGATAGACTAAGACTCAGAGTCCTGAAATCTTTCTAAGGTGATCTACTGACCACTTAGGTCTCATATGCTTAGGAACTCACTGCAGTAAGTTACAGAAAAGTGAGGCTTAGGTCGGTGGAATTATTAGGACACAAGCTGGTGAGAGCCAGACACAGGATTGGAGGCTTGTCTGATTGTAAAACCAATGAGCTGGGCAGCACTGCCCTGGGTCAGACTAGGAGCATTAACGGCGGACACCCACACACCTGCAGATCAGGATTCATGAATGCATTAGTTTCAGCCATGCCACTAATCACATGCACCCCAGTGCCCCAGCACCAGCAGTTCACAAATGTGGTGACAAACTAAAAATGGTGTTTTTTTTTTGAGACAGAGTCTCACTATGTCACCCAGGCTGGAGTGCAATGGCGTGATCTCAGTTCACTGCAACCTCCACCTCCCAGGTTCAAGTGATTCTCCTGCCTCAGCCTCCTGAGTAGCTGGGATTACAGGCATGTGCCACCATGCCCAGCTAATTTTTGTATTTTTAGTAGAGATGGGGTTTCACCATCTTGGCCAGGCTGATCTCAAACTCCTGACCTCATCCCACCTGCCTTGGTCTCCCAATGTGCTGGGATTACAGGAATACATGTGCAGAATGTGCAGGTTTGTTACATAGGTATCCACATGCCATGGTAGTTTGCTGCACCCATCAACCCGTCATCAACATTAGGTATTTCTCCTAATGCTCTCCCTCCCGTAGACCCACATCCCCTGACAGGCCCCAGTGTGTGATTCTCCCCTCCTTGTGTCCATGTTTTCTCATTGTTCAGCTCCTACTTATGAGTGAACATGTGGTGTTTGGTTTTCTGTTCCTGGGTTAGTTTGCTGAGAATGATGGTTTCCAGCTTCATCCATGTCCCTGCAAAGGACATGAACTCATCCTTTTTTATGGCTACATAGTATTCCATGGTGTATATGTGCCACATTTTCTTTATCCAGTTTATCACTGATGGACATTTGGGTTGGTTCCAAGTCTTTACTATCGGGAATAGTGCTGCAGTAAACATACATGTGCATGTGTCTTTATAGTAGGATGATTTGCAATCTTTTGGGTATATACCCAGTAATGGGATTGCTGGGTCAAGTGGTATTTCTAGTTCTAGATCCCTGAGGAAGCACCACACTGTCTTTGACAGTGGTTGAACTAATTTACACTCCCACCAACAGTGTAAAAGCATTCCTATTTCTCCACATCCTCTCCAACATCTGTTGTTTCCTGACTTTTTAATAATCACCATTCTAACTAGCGTGAGATGATATCTCATTGTAGTTTTGCGGTGATGAGCTTTTTTTCATACATTTGTTGGCCACATTAATGTCTTCTTTTGAGAAGTGTCTGTTCATATCCTTTGCCCACTTTTTGATGGGTTGTTTTTTCTTGTAAATTTTTTTTAAGATCTGTGTCGATTCTGGATATTGGTCTTTTGTCAGATGGACAGATTGCAAAAATTTTCTCCTACTCTGTAGGTTGCCTGTTCACTCTGATGATAGTTTCTTCTGCTGGGCAGAAGCTGTTTAGTTTAATTAGACCCCATTTATCAATTTTGGCTTTTGTTGCAATTGTTTTTGGTGTTTTAGTCATAAAGTCTTTGCTCATGTTTATGTCCTATATGGTATTGTCTAGGTTTTCTTCTAAGGTTTTTATGGTTTTAGGTCTTATGTTTAAGTCTTTATCCATCTTGAGTTAATTTTTATATACGGTGTGAGGAAGAGATCCAGTTTCAGTTTTCTGCATATGGCTAGCCAGTTTTCCCAACACCAATTATTAAATAGGGAATCATTTCTCCATTGCTTGTTTTTGTCAGGTTTGTTAAAGATCAGATGGTTGTAGATGTGTGGTGCTATTTCTGAGGCCTTGGTTCTGTTCCATTGGTCTATATACCAGTTTTGGTACCGGTATCATGCTGCTTTTGTTACTGTGGCCTTGTAGCATAGTTTGAAGTCAGGCAGCATGTTGCCTCCAGCTTTGTTCTTTTTGCTGAGGATTGTCTTGGCTATACGAGCTCTTTTTTTGGTTCCATATGAAATTTGAAGTAGTTTTTTCTGATTCTTGAAGAAAGTCAATGGTAGCTTGATGGGGATTGTCCCAAATCTATAAATTACTTTGGGCAGTATGGCCATTTTCATGATATTGATTCTTCCTATCCATGAGCATGAAATATTTTTCTATTTGTTTGTGTCCTCTCTTATTTCTTTGAGCAGTGGTTTGTAGTTTTCCTTGAAGAGGTCCTTCACATCCCTTGTAAGTTGTATTTCTAGGTATTTTATTATCTTTGTAGGAATTGTGAACGGGAATTCACTCATGGTTTGGCTCTCTACTTGTCTATTATTGGTGTAAAGGAATGCCTGTGATTTTTGTACATTGACTTTGTATCCTGAGACTTTGCTGAAGTTGCTTATCAGCTTAAGGAGATTTTAGGCTGAGATGATAGAGTTTTCTAAATATACAATCATGTTATCTGCAAACAGGTAATTTGACCACCTCTCTTCTTATTTGAACACCTTTTATTTTTTTCTCTTACCTGATGGCCCTAGCCAGATCTTCCAATACTACGTTAAATAGGAGTGGTGAGAGAGGGCATCCTCATCTTGTGCTGGTTTTCAAAAGGAATGTTTCCAGTTTTTGCCTATTCAGTATGATATTGGCTGTGGATTTGTCATAAACAGCTATTATTTTGAAATATGCTCCATCAATACCTAGTTTGTTGAGAGTTTTTAGCACGAATTTGACTTTTATCAAAGGCCTTTTCTGCATCTATTGAGATAATCATGTGGTTTTTGTCATTGGTTCTGTTTATGGGATGGATTATGTTGATTGATTTGCATATGTTGAATCAGCCTTGCATCCCATGGATGAAGCTGACTTGATTGTGGTGGATAAGCTTTTTGATGTGCTGCTGGATTTGATTCGCCAATATTTTATTGAGGATTTTTGCACTGATGTTCATCAGGTATATTGGCTTGAAGTTTTCTTTTTTTGTTGTGTCTCTGCCAGATTTTGGTATCAGGATGATGCTGGTCTCATAAAAGGAGTTAGGGAGGAGTCCCTCTTTTTCTATTGTTTGGAATCATTTCAGAAGAAATGGTACCAGCTCCTATTTGTACCTCTGGTAGAATTCAGTTGTAAATCCATCTGGTTCTGGGCTTTTTTTGGTTGATGGGCTATTAATTACTGCCTCAATTTCAGAACTTGTTATTGGTCTATTCAGGGATTTGAATTCTTCCTGGTTTAGTCTTGGGAGGGTGTATGTGCCCAGGAATTTGTCCATTTCTTCTAGATTTTCTAGTTTATTTGCGTGGAGGTGTTTACAGTATTCTCTGATAGTAGTTTGTATTTCTGTGGCATCAGTGGTGATCTCCCCTTTATCATTCTTTTTTGTTGTGTCTATTTGATTCTTCTCTTCTTCTTTATTAGTCTGACTAGCAGTCTATCTATTTTGTGAATCTTTTCAAAAAACCAGCTCCTGTATTCATTGATTTTTTAAGGATTTTTTTGTGTCTCTATCTCCTTCAGTTCTGCTCTGATCTTAGTTATTTCTTGTCTTATGCCAGCTTTTGAATTTATTTGCTCTTGCTTCTCTAGTTCAATTGTGATCTTTCCTGCTTTCACCTGTGGGCATTTAGTGCTATAAATTTTCCTCTGAACACTGATTTAGCTGTGTCCTAGAATTTCTGGTATGTTGTGTTTTTGTTCTCATTGGTTTCAAAGAACTTCTTTATTTCTGCCTTAATTTCATTATTTACCCAGCAGTCATTCAGGAACAGGTTGTTCAGTCTCCATGTAGTCATGCAGTTTTGAGTGTTTTTCTTAATTCTGAGTTCTAATTTGATTGTACTGTGGTCAGAGAGACTGTTTGTCATGATTTCTGTTCTTTTGCATTTGCTGAGAAGTGTTTTACTTTCAATCATGTGGCAGATTTTAGAGTAAGTGTGATGTGGTGCTTGGAAGAATGTATATTCTGTTGATTTGGGATGGAGTGGAGTGTTCTGTAGATATCTATTAGGTCTGCTTGGTCCAGAGCCGAGTTCAAGTCCTGAATATCCTTGCTAGCTTTCTGTCTCATTGATCTAATATTGACAGTGGGGCATTAAAGTCTCCCACTATTATTGTATGGGAGTCTAAGTCTCTTTGTAGGTCTCTAAGAACTTGCTTTATGAATCCGGGTTCTTCTGTACTGGATGCATGTATATTTAGGATTGTTAGCTCTTCTCATTGCATTCATCCCTTTACCATGATGTAGTGCCTTTCTTTGCCTCTTTTGATTTGTATTGGTTTAAAGTCTGTTTTATCAGAGACTAGGATTGCAACCTCTGCTTTGTTTTTGCTTTTTATTTGCTTGGTAAATATTTTCCCATCCCTTTATTTTGAGCCTATGTGTGTCTTTGCATGTGAGATGGGTCTCCTAAATACAGGACACTGATGAGTCTTGACTCTTTATCCAATTTGCCAGTCTGTATCTTTTAATTGGGGCATTTAGTCCATTTACATTTAAGGTTAATATTGTTACGTGTGAATTTGATCCTGTCATTATGATGTTAACTGGTTATTTTGCCCATTAGTTGATGCAGTTTCTTCATAGTGATGATGATCATTACAATTTGGTATGTTCTTGCAGTGGCTGCTATCTGTTTTACCTTTCCATATTTAGTGCTTCTTTCGGGAGCTCTTGTAAGGCAGGCCTGGTGGTGACAAAATCTCTCAGCATTTCTTGTCTGTAAAGGATTTTATTTCTCCTTTGCTTATGAAGCTTGGTTTGGCTGTATATGAAATTCTGGGCTGAAAATTCTTTTCTTTAAGAATGTTGAATATTGACCCCCCACTCTCTTCTGGCTTGTAGGGTTTCTGCAGAGATATCTGCTGTTGATCTGATGGGCTTCCCTTTGTGGTTGACCTGAACTTTCTCTCTGCCTTCTTTCACTCAACATGATGCCTCTGAGATGGATCCATGTTGTTGCACGTATCTGTAATTCATTCTTTTTAGTTTTGGAATTGTATTCCATTGCATGAATAGATCACAATTTGTTCATCCAGTCTCTTGTTGATGGACACTTGGCTTATTTCCAGTTTGGGCCTATTGTTAAGAATAAGATTGCTATGCATAAGCTTCTACAAGTCTTTTTTTGTGTGTGGAAATACGTTTCCAATTCTTTTAGATCAACACCTTGGAGTGGGGTTGCTCTATCATATGGGAAGAGTGTGATTAGCTTTATCAGGCACAGCCAGAGAGTTCTCCAAAGTTGCTGTCTGAACAAAGCCAGTGCACGTGCATTCCAGTTGCTCCACATTGTCACCAGCCCTTGGTATGATGTCTGTTGCTACTCCAGAGGCTCACAGGGAAAAGGGAGTGTGCATGAGGTGGGATGATTCTGGCACCCACCTTTATTTATTGTTAATAAAAAGAAAAATCAGTTAATAATTTGAGGGATTCAGGGGCCTCACCTTTCTCTCAAATAAGTAGGCAAAGGACAGTGGCAGCATTCCCCCTCCTCACACCCTGTTTGGGAAAATTGGGAAATGTCTTCTCCTCACTACTTGCCTGTTTACTTAACAATAAATAAAGGTGAGAACAGGATAGATTTAAAACTGGTACTGTGTGGTTTAAAAATAAGCAGTTGGCTGGGCACGGTGGCTCACGCCTGTAATCCCGTACTTTGGGAGGCTGAGGTGGGTGGATCACATGAGGTCAAGAGTTTGAGGCCAGGCTGGCCAACATGGTGAAACCTCGTCTCTACCAAAAGTACAAAAATTACCAGGCGTGGTGGTGGGCACCTATAACCTCAGCTATTTAGTAGGTTGAAGCAGGAAAATCGCTTGGACCCGGGAGGCAGAGGCTACAGTGAGCTATGACATTGCCACTGCTCTCCAGCCTGGGTGACAGAGTGAGAGTCTGTCTCAGAAAAAAAAAAAACAGTCTGTGCTCTCTTTTACTTTCAAGAACAACATAAATAAAGCAAAGTTCACCAAAGACACACGTGCAGTCTCTGTCTTCCATGCCTCAGGGGCAATTGTCCAGCCGGAGCCATGGGAAGAGCTGCAGAGGTACCTGAATGCCCGGCCTCAACTCTTGCTGGGGCTCTCCTCTGGCCGAGGTGAAATTGCAGCTTCTAGGAATTATACTGGGGGGCTGTGTGCTTCTGGTGTATTGTTTATATTGTGTGCTTTTAGGCAATTTTAACAATCACTATTTCTAGATTGCAACCTTCCTGTGGTTATATAAAAAACCAAGAGAGCCACTGTGCTGGCACAGCAAAGTTGTCCTCCATCCTGAAGGGAAAAATGGGATGCCTAACGGTAGCCAAACCCCTGATAATTCAGACTATTAGGGTTAATGTCAAAGCACAGTATTTAGAACAGATACTGATAAAGATAGGGTAGACAGCCACCTCGTCTTATCACCATCTGAGTGAGGAGCCCTGAGATGGGTCCCCTCCCATCTGCTGTGGCCCACTGGCCTCCGCAGGTGGAAGGTGCAGGGATACAGGGACTAAAGCTGTTCTCCTGCCCCTGCAGAGCCCAGTCCTGGAGCAGACAGGTACCATTTCATTTCATTCACTCACTGCTGGCTGCCCTACCTGAACACACGCCCTCTGGCACCATCTGTGAGTAACCCACATTTCCCATGGCAGAGGGAGAAGGTACTTTGCTCACCCCTCCTCCCCCAGAGGGGGCTAAAGTAAGGAAGCTGGTGGAGGCACCATTGAGGAAGGGCTTCTGAAAGGACCAAAGACAGTGACCAGCAAGTGTTTCCCACAAGGCCAAGGAGCTGAAGCTTCCAGGAGAGGCTGGACTACACAGTCTTGAAAAGCATCACCTGTGTCCCCGTGGGCTGCCATAACAAAACACCACAGACTGGGTGACTTAAACCACAGATACATATCCACTTGCCGTCCTGGAGACTGGAAGTCTGTGATCAGGGCACCAGTATGGTCGGGTTCTGGTAAGGGCCTCTTCTTGGCTTGCAGAGACCTCCCAGCTCACTCTATGCTCTTTTTTATGCACAAATAGAGAGTATGAGTAAGCTCTCTGCTGTCCCTTAGAAGGGCACTAATCCCATCACAAGGGCCCCATCCTCTTGACCACGGCTAACCCTAGTTATCCGCTCAAGGCCCCATGTCAATACCATCACATTGGAGGTTAGGGCTGCAACACTGGGATTTGAGGAGAGACAAACATTCAGTCCATAGCAAGCATGGGCAGACTGCCGGGCCTCCAATCCCAGCTCTGCCACTGACTCGTTTCTTACCACTGTGCCTTACTTTCTTCCTCTGTAAAATGGGAAAAATACATCAGTAAGGCTACTGTGAGACTTAAATGAATTACTAAATGTAAAGTACTATAAAAGGTGCTTGGCACATGGTAAGTGCCATACACATTACCTATATATAACTAATGATTTTTTACACTACTGATTACAACCACAATTCTTATTCAAACATCCTAAATGTGGCCAACAGTAATGTGTGATGATTCCTTAACGAGTTTTTAGGGGGAATTGTGTCTCAGGGAGTATGATCTGCTCCTGCTGTCAGAAGAAGGCCTACCTACCACTCCTCTCAGATAGATGGAAGGGTTGAGCTGTGCTATAGAAGTCCCAGATTATACTGGGAACAGGTTGCTGATTGGCGACAGACAGTAAGTGATAATAGTGACGCTGGTGCCGAGAGAAAGCTAAGTCTCTTCTTTATACTCCAACACAAGCATCAGCCCCTGGTGCCCAATGCTCACTGGCTGCCTTCCATTTAAATTAATTGGTGCAGGTGAACATCCCCTCATCAGGCGGTGGCAAAAGTGATGTTCCCTTATCTGCCGTTATTGCCACAGAACACCACTGAGGATGCACTCAGATGTCACTCTTCGATGATGAAGGATGTTCACCAAACAGATGAGGAAAGAGGAGATGATTGCTCATGAAAAGGTTGTCCACATAGCTGCACATCAAAAGGCTGACCAGGGTGTCTGCCTGAGTAATGGGTCCAGGAAGAAGAGGGTGACTCTCGGCCCAAGTTGTACTCTGGAGCCTCAGCTGCTTCCATACAGTTGGGGAAGGAGTGAAGCCTCCATCACTCAGAGTGGAACTGCTCAGGCCTCATGCTTATCTTTATCTTCTTATCACTGAATGAAAGGGGTCTTCAGAGCTGGAAATCCTGGAGGCCCTCTTGGCCTTGAGGCTTTTATGGGGACTCCCAGACAGCTGGAATCATATGCTGAAGACATCTAGTCATTGTCACTGATAATAGTAAAGACTCCTCCCGCCCCACAGTGGGCCTCGCCGGTGCTAAAGGCAAGCAGTCAGCCACAGGGCCTGACAGGAGTGATGCCAGGAAGGACACGGTCCCCAGCCTCTATTTGCCTACTTGGAATTAATGAAGATGTAAAGAATGGAAATCACACAACAGAAAGGGTATACACACGAGCACACCCTGAATGTGAGATATTTCATCTGAGTGAAAAGTCCGTCAGTCGCTCCTTCGGGCATTGAGAACACCCTTGAAAATGCTAATAGGACCTGGAAGACTCATGGACGGTGAATGAGAGTACCGTGTGGGAAGTTACATCAAGCCACACGATCAACTAGACCTATCTTCCTGGATCTTCCATCTCACCCAAAGATTTGGAAAACAGATCCATTCATATTAAAACCAATAACATTTTCACAGTACATCTGAATAATTTCTTTTTACCTAAAACTAGTTTCTTTGAGTAAATATCATTTTTGAGATGTAATGCCGTAGGATGCACACTCGGGCCTCCTGGGGTGTGTCCTCGCTCTCCCGTTACAGGCATTCCATGGGCAAGTTTGAGGAGAGTGGAATTAAGTCATGAATGCGTATCTGGGTTTGACAATAGTTCATATCAGCTTGCAGAGGACATGCACCAGCGACGTGGGCAGGAGCTGAAGATGCTGGGGAGGACATGGAGGCCTTGAATTCCCAACCCTGAACTACGTCATGACGGGGCTCGTAGGGAGGCTTCTCCTGTGGCCACTGCTGTGGCTCAAGGCTGTTTTGCCTTCCATGGAGTGGACTTCCTGGGGTGCTTCTCAGTCCGTATCTCAGACTTGAGATGTATGAGAGAGACCCTCAGGAGGAGAGAGATGTCCGCTTGAGGACACGACCACTGGCCTCCTTGGCCTCACTGAGTGGCTGGACTCGCAGGGATGGTCTCAGCAGTGGAGTAAGGTGGTGAATTGGGAGTGAGGACTCGGGATTCAGATGGACCTGGGATGGAACTGTGCTTCTGAGACTTACACTGCCACACGTAAAAGGTTAACTAACCTTCCATCCCTCATTTTTCTCCTCCGTAAAATCAAGAGAGCAGTAGAAGCTGCCTCACAGGGCTGTCCTCCTTATCCTAGTCAGCTGTGCTCCTCCTCTCACACGATCCATTTCACCAGAACCCCGAGAGGTCCTGGAATGAAACCTTTAAAACTAAGCACATACGTCTTCCTTCCATAGATTCTACTCCTCGCTGACCCCAAATATCCGTACAGTGCCTTGTGCTGATCTTGAAACAGCTCTGACTGTAAAATGACTTAGCTGGAGCCAATGAGCTCAGTGGCTGGAGCACAGTACCAGGCATCTGAGCCCCTGCCAGCTGGCAGTGATCCATCCCTCCGGCAGCCTTCCTGGAGCAGAAAAATCCGGGGACCCCTTGATGAGACATTTTCTCCAATGTTTTCTTTAACTCTGACAACTGCAACTGAAATTTAGCAGCAGCTTGTAGCCCCCCCAGGGATTCTTCTTTCTCTCTCTCTCCTTTTCACTATTACTCTTTTTACTGCCCCTCCACACCAAAGTTCATGCTTTTTTAAAAAAAACAAAACAGAAAAACGTTCTTGGGGGAGAAAAGACTTGAATTAATAAAGATTTTATAATAACCCAATGAAAATGGTAAAAAATATCCATCCTAAGTATCAAATTCAGAAATTAAAATAATGCTTTCTAATTTTAATGTTGATTTCTTTCTTTCATGAAACGAATAATATTACATCCACCACTAACCAGCCTTCCTTCTGCCAACAGTTTTTTTGTTTTTGTTTTGAGATGGAGTCCTGTTGTCCAGGCTGGAGTGCAGTGGCACGATCTCTGCTCACTGCAACCTCTGCCACCCAGGTTCAAGCCATTCTCCTGCCTCAGCCTCCCGAATAGCTGGGATTACAGTCATGTGCCACCATACCCAGCGAATTTTGGTATTTTTAGTAGTGATGGGGTTTCAGCATCTTGGCCAGGCTGGTCTTGACCTCCTGACTTCTTGATCCATCTACCTCGACCTCCCAAAGTGCTGGGATTATAGGCATGAGCTACTGCACCCGGCTCTACCAGCAGTTTTTGAGAACTTATTATGTGTCAACCTATTGGTTACTTCTGAGAGACACAAAGATGAAGAAAGCACACTCCCCCAGACCTCATCAATAAGCATCTAAGCATTTGACAGAATGGGGTGCATACTGTAGGCTAGGCTAGTGATTCACACACATACATATACACTGCTGGGGGCACAGGCAGATTCATCAGCACACCCTGTGGTCATTCCAACTTCCAACAAGGGTATCCCAAATCATAAACATGTATTTTTTTTGCACAAAACCAACCCTCACATTCCCCCCAACCCCCCATCCCTAGTATTTCCTATTTTCATCAATGACACGCTGGCCTCAGGCATAAGTGAGAGGCAGGTCTTGGTTTCAGGTTCCACTCTCTTCTATCAAACCCTTCTTTCCTGGGTTTACCTACATATATTATTTCAAAAATTCTTATAAGGGAGATATTAATTATTCCCATTTTACAGATGAAGTAAGGCTCAGGGGTTGAATAGACAGTCCAAGGTGATACAGTAAGGGACCAACTCAGGATTTGAATCCAGGTCTCTCCAATTCGAGGGTCAGTGCCTGTCCCACAGTGTCAGGGATACATATTTTTAAAATAAAATTTTGTATTAGAGATAGATAGACTCTTGTGATGTTGCCCAGGTTGGAGGGCAGTGGCTGTTCCCAGCTGTGAGCCCACTGCTGATCAGCACAGGAGTTTTCACCTGCTCTGTTTCTGGCCTGGCTTGCTCATCACTCCTCAGGCAACCTGGTGGTCCCCTGCCCCCAGGAGGTCACCATACTGATGCCGAATTAGTGCAGACACCCTATTGGCACGATGCACTACAGAACTCCTGGGTTCAAGCAATCCTCTTACTGGCATATTTATTTATTTATTTTTGGGATGAAATGTCACCCAGGCTGGAATGTAGTGGTGCAATCTCGGCTCACTGCAGCCTCTGACTTCCGAATTCAAGCGATTCTCCTGCCTCACCCTCTCAAGCAGCTGGGATTACCACCATGCCTGGCTAATTTTTGTATTTTTAGTAGAGACAGGGTTTCACCATGTTGGCCAGGCTGGTCTTGAACTCCTGACCTCAGGTGATCTGCCTGCCTCGGCCTCCCAAAGTGTTAGGATTACAAGCGTGAGCCACTGGCACAGCCCTTAGAAGCCTATATTCTTAATAGACAATGGCTTTACTGAATACTTCATCATTTACTAATATTTTCCATATTATGATTTGCTAGCATTTAAATAACTTTCATTTTAATCAACTGCAAGCCTTTAAATTTGCATTGTCTAGCTTCAGTTTCTAGCCCAGCAATCCTAGTCTGACATTACCATACATAACTTAATTCTTTTACTGTATTTCTGACCCCTGTCTTTTTCTGTTTTGCTTAAAATGTAACAGTTTAAAATGATAAACGTAATAACTGGACTGTTTCCAGGGGGTTTCTCTATTCCTCCAGCTCACTGCAGTTGTGCTAACTGAGCAAGCAGTCATGCATCATTACACAACAAAGCAAAGCTGCTACGTCTTGGTGCTCAGTTAATAAGCAACATGTAGCTTATCCATGAATAGAAGGCTGGGAGTCTAAACAGGCAGCCAGGTTTGATTGGATTTCATGGTTCCCACTATTCCTTAGTAGTACGAGTCCTATTAAGGTTGGGATCTAGGAAGCAAAAATAACATTAGTCTTCAAATCGTATTGGAGGAGATCGACAAGTTACAAAATACAGATGCATACTGCTTAACCATAGAGATACATGTTGAGAAACATATCATTAGGTGATTTTGTCATTGTGGGAGCATCCTGGAGTGTACTGACACTAACCTAGGTGGGACTGCACACTGGACAAGTAGGCTATCTGTTCTAGCCCGTTGCTTGTAGACTATAAACCTGTATAGCGTTTTCCTGTTCTGAATTCTCTAGGCAACCGTAACGCAATGCCAAGTATCTGTGCATCTGAACATATCTAAGCATATAAACAGTGGGGTATAAATATGGCATTATCATCTTAGGGGTCCACCCTTGTCATACGCGTGGTCTGCTGCTGACTGAAACGTTGTTACATGGTGCATGACTGGAATAATTTTTATAAAAGGGAAGTAATTTGAGTGACGAAAGGACGCCTCCAGTTGACAGCATAGCAGTTCCCCCGGAATTCCAAGCTTGTAACTGGTGAACTATTCTGGAGGTATCATTATTGTTCTGAGGATCTCCAGAGAGAGGATGCCTCCCACTCTGGACCATCTCAGATGCTTTCTAGATTCAAACCCTGGAGGCAAATGCGCTCGTTCCTCTGATGGAGCCCACAGAGCAGCACGAGGGCTCCTGCTCAGACCCCTCCATTCTGTGCAATGCCCAAGGCTCTCAGCTGGGACATGAGAAACCTCACCGGGCAAGGCTTGAAGTCTAGCCTTGCCCTGTCCGTGGACAGGGGAGGGAAGTCTAGCAAACAGGCAATACTACTTGTCCAGACAGGCAATACTACTTGTCCAGACAACGCATCAGGACCTACTTTGTACCACAGGCTGATGTCACTTACAGGTAGACCAGGGAGCTCACAGCGAAAAGCATTCAACATTTTTTAGAAGAAAACATAGGAGAATATCTTTATGACATTGATTAGCTTTTAGAGAACATACAAACAGCAAAAACCATGAAAGAAAATCGATAAGCTTGCCTACATGAACAGTGGAAAACTTCTGTACTAAAGGACACCATAAGCAAAGTTAAAGAAAAGCCACAGACCAAGAAATTTGCAATGTGCATTCCATTTCAGATTATGCCCTCTTGGGAAATTCATTCACGTCCACAACTAGATATGTTCAGGAGTGTTCACTATAGCATTTCTCGCAATTGTAGGGAAAAAAAGAAAACTCAAATGTTTATCAGTGGAAGAATAAAAAAAATTTGGCATATTTATATAATGGAAAACAGCATTCAAATGAATGTTCTACAATTATATCACTATGATAAACTTCAAAAAGTTTTTTAAAAAAATCAGTGTTGAGGAAGGATACATAAAATACAATCTGTTTAAAGTTTCAAAACCCTGCATGATTAGCATTGTGTATTGTTTATATTTTCTATAGGTTTACACATGCACAATATATGCATGAAAACAGTAAATGGTAAAGTAATGAGAGTATTTCCATTTCAAGGAGAGTGAGACTAGGAGGTAATGAAGGAAGCTCATATAATGCAGTCTGCATTTTATTCGTTTTCAAAAAGATATGAAGGAAATGGTACGTTAATATTTGAATAGGCCACTTATTTAATTCCTGGGCTTTTGTCTGTTTGTACAAAATTTGTCACAATTTTGATACATTCCGCTCTTTGCCCTGGTGCTTGGTGTGAGGCCTGAGATGCTGGTTTAAAGACTGGACACAGGCATGAAGTTACCACGGCCAGATTCAGTGTGCGTTGCTGCCAGGACTGCGTGGGGAACAAGAGGGACAGTGTTTGTCCTCAAGCAGCTCTCGGTCAGGGTGGGAGGAGCGAGGAGATACTTCTAAAGCAAAGCGGAGTCACAAGGGTTCTGGAAGAGACGCTTGTGTGGGGTTCATTGAGGTTCTATTTTGGTGCAGGTAAGAAGAGCCCTATATACAGAAGAGGGCCAGACACCCCACCTCCTACCAAGGTGCTTCCTGCGGGTGAAGAGTGGACTTGGGTTTAAGGCACATATGGGGAGGGAAGCCCGTGAGGGGGGAGGGAAGCCCGTGAGTGGGGAGGGCTGCTGAACTGAGGCACTCAGATTTCCTTCAGGAGACAACAGAAAGCCACAGGTCATTCTAAACAGGGAACAGTCACCGAGGCCCCAGCTATGAGAGGGACGGAAGTGCAGACAGGATCTGGGAGGCCCGGGGGGAGGCCTCTGAAGGATCCAAGGGACAAGTCAAGAAAGAGCCAGACGGGCGGGGGAGGTGTCCTCCAGGGAGGCAGGAGCAGTAAGTACTCCGGGCGGTGGAACTAGCGGCTCTGAGGCTCAGCGGATCTCCTGAGGGAGTCAGGAAGTTCTCGCTCTGGAGAGAGGCTGAGGAAGTGTGGGTGTGGCGTGCTCCACAAAGATGGACCCGTGTGGCCGGATGAGGGCGGCTGTGACAGAGAGGACAGCCCTGCGTGGACTCTGCTACCGCACACCACGGCATGCTCCCAGCCCTCCCTGTGAGTCGGCCTGGCCCACCCTCCTGACAACCCATGAGGGAGGCGTTGCTGTTGATTCCCCTCTCACAGATGAGGTCACTTGGGCATGATAGGTCAACAAGCTTGGCCAGGGGGTCATGGCAGAGCCAGCATCCAAGGCCCCAGAGCCGAAGCTCTCAGCCTCTCAGAGGCTAGGCTAGTCCTGTGTGGGACGGGGCCGCCTGCACCTGCTGATGGGTGAACCCATGGAGACGCACGTGATCACAGAGGAAAGGAGCACACGGTGGGCAGAGGCTTGTGGCCAAGCCTGGGTGACAGCTATGCTAGGAGGCAGAGGAAGAAGAGCAGCCATCCCTTCATGAAGTCCTGGTCAGTGGGAGCTGCGTTGTGAAGGTGAAGGAAATTTTGGGAGGGCAGGGGTCAGGGGGAGTAGGGGGTGGCAATATGCATGAGTCAGTGTGGAGGAAAGGCTGGTGGGGCCTGGCCAGAGGACGGGAGGGCAGCAGGAAGGGGGCGGGAGGGAGAAAGTCTGGAAATGTAGGCTCTCAAGAGGACAGGTGGTGCAGGGAGGCCCACGGGCGAGGAGAGGAACGGCTTCGGGAGTGGAGTCGAAAGCCGCAGCTTTGAAGGCCAAGGCCAGGTCTTAACTTGGACACGGGAAGCAGCAGCTTTAGCAGAGGACTCTGGGAAGAGGCTTCCAGGGGGGCGAGGGGGATGCTGAAGAGCCACGGGGAAGGGGCTCACTCTCTGGGGTGAGCAGAGGGCAGAGTCAAGTTCAGCGTGAAGAGGAGAGGAACCCACCTCTTTGAAGCTCTTGTGACAGGCATGGGAAGTCACCAAAGGAGAGCCCACCCGAAAGTGCCACTGGAGGACGGAGGGCAGCATCCATAGCCTTTCATGCCCCCAAGGAGTGAGGGCAGGACCCAGAGCCTTTCACGTTTCCCCAAATGTGGAGCAGCCTTTGCGCATGGGGCCAAGCAGATGGTGGGGACGGCAGGGCAGAAACCCAGAACCAAGAAGAGCAGGGGAGGTAAGGACAAGAAGAAATGCCCCACTACGTAAGTGGTTTTGGAGCCCCGCTGGAAGAAGAAAGGTGAAGGCTGGGAGAACAGGTAGGAGTGGATGCTGACTGCAAGGCTGAGGGGTTGGCAACGGCGGTGAAGGGGAGAGCGGTTTCGGGGGGACGGCGGCGGGAGGCAGAGGAACCAGGGACGGCTGTGAGCCGGGGAATCAGATGTTAAGATCTTGAGGGTGACACAGATTCTAGGTCCTGGAGGGGCAGCCTGCCAAGGGATGGGGATGAATTGTGGACAGGGACCTCCCGGGAGCCAGGGAAGTGAGAACTGTACGAAGACACGGTAACAGAGAAGTCTCCACATTGGCACAAAAATCCCCAATGTGGTGAAAGTCAGGAAGGAGAGTGGAAAACCACCGTGTTGCTGTGAGGAGGAAAGGTGGAAGATGCTAGAAGCAGACACATGAACCAGAAGAGAGAGGCCTGAGCAATGATTCAAGGGGGCTGTGGACTCCTCCATCCTGGTCCTGGGCCTGAAGTGAGAGATGTGTTGGAAAGCATGCCATGTAAGTTGACTGAAAAATGTATAAAAAATTAACCAAAATGGACAAATAAATAACCAGATCCATAGATTGGAAGCTTTAAAAGGAAAGCACTGCCTCTTTGCAGCTGGAACAAGCCTTCTAAGATAAAGCGGTATGCAGAAAGGAAGAACAGTATGATATTGAGGCAAAAAATGGGGGAAAAGGCCCATGTCGGTGAAACAGTAATCCCCATGAGGCAATCAAAGGGAAGAAGAAAACCAGATGCTGTGGCTCATGCCTGTAATCCCAGCACTTTGGGAGGCCAAGGTGGGTGGATCACCTGAGGTCAGGGGTTCAAGACCAGCCTGGCCAACATGGCAAAACCCAGTCTCTACTAAAAATACAAAAATTAGCTGGGTGTGGTGGTGTGCACCTGCAATCTCTTCTACTCAGGAGGCTGAGGCAGGAGAATGACTCGAACCCGGCAGGCCGAGGTTGCAGTGAGCAGAGAGGACACCATTGTACTCCAGCCTGGGGGATACAGCGAGACTTGTCTCAAAAAAATAAAAAAAGGAAAGGAGAAGGGAGGGGTGGGGATGATAGAAATCCAATGCCTTGTCTCTGGAACGTCTTGCAGATGTCCTTCCATCTATCCACGACACTCACGACTTCCTTACAATTGTCAAGAAACAGGCATCTCTTCCTAGCCCTTCTGGAGAACACTCTGACTTTGAGTCAAAGCCTGTCTCCCTGCTTGCTCTGTTCCATGGTGGATGAGCAACTTGGGTTCGGAAGCTCCTGGGTGACCCGTGAAAGGAGCTGGAAATCCATTCCATGTCCCGTTAGCACATTTGCTCCCTTTACAACTGTAATTCAGGCGAAACAAATACACACATGTATGTTTAGGCGTGAAAGTTAACACCACAGACAGTGATGTGAAATACTACATACGTGCAATGGGGTTAATTTATAGTTACCGTGGGATCCATAACTTTGTAATTTCCTGGCTTTGGTCTGTACCGTTTTTCAGATTCAATGTTTATTAACTTTTTCTTTAAACCAGCGATCTGACTCTTGGCTGGTATTCCCCGTCGTATTCTCCTGCATATTTCTAAGCTGAATATCGTGCTGTAAAAGTCTGTCCATTTCCTCTCATCTCTTTTAGTCCATCTGCATTTTTTATGTTTAACCTCCTGGGCCTTCACCTTTCCTGGCTCTGTAAATTTAATTAATGTACTTTGACTTTCTTTACCAGGTCACTGTTGAAAATTTACATAAAACAGATCTAGTTTTCTTCCTGGTACCCTAATGGAAACACTTCAGCTACATTTCCCTTTCCAGTATATTTCAATTTATCTTTTCAATACAGTCTCCCTAGTTTCAGAATTCTTATACATGAGCAAACAGGAATACTTTTGACTGATTCTTCTGTGGCGAACTTCCTACGTTTATGGCATTTTCCTATCGTAACACTGGATTAATATGTAAATAATTTTTGTTTTTGAGACGGAGTCTTGCTCTGTAGCACAGGCTGGAGTGCAGTGGCACGATCTCAGCTCACTGCAACCTCTGCCTCCCAGGTTCAAGCAATTCTCCTGCCTCAGCCTCCTGAGTAGCT
>CAUYQU010003115.1:0-10734 GCA_963574635.1 Cheracebus regulus
GCTTCCAATTGCTGTTCTCCTTGTGGGGATGGGACCAGCCGAGCCCGACTAAAAGGGCAACCAGTCCCGTACACGCCGCACCGAGAAGCGCCGCGCCGGCCAAAAGAGTCGCGCTGGCGCCCAGGGTGGCTCCTTCGCCGGGAATCTCCCATTCTATGGGCATCAAAAATTCGTCTGCAATGGCGGCATCCACTCGCTCTCTGTGCTTTCACTGGGAGCTACAATCCCGAGCTGCTGCTACGTGGCCATCTTGGATCTCTCCGCCCGGTGATGAAGTTTTTCTGTTTCTTAGTTTTCCTTTGGCGGACGCCCCTTCCCCACAGAGCCGGACCTTCCCGGGTTTGCCGTGCTTGCTGTGAAACTCTCAGTCCGCAGCGCTTCCAATTGCTGTTTTCCTTGTGGGGATGGGACCAGCCGAGCCCGTCCGTCCCGTATACTCCACAACGGGAAGCGCCGCGCTGGGTCATCGGCAAAACAGCCGCGCCGGCCAAACGAGTCGGGCTGGCGACCCGTGTGGCTCCTCTGCCGGGAATCTCCCGGTCTGTGGGCAACAAAAATTCGTCGGAAAGTGCGGCGATCACTCGTTCTCTGCGCTTTCACTGGGAGCTACATTCCTGGGCTGTTGCTAATCGGCCATCTTGGATCTCTCTCCTCTACTTTAGCTATTTTTATATTCCTATAAATATTCTTTGGCTTTGTTCTGGGATACAGTTATTTGAAAACTTATTTCAAATAAGGATCCAAAGTTTGGTGAATTAATAATGAATTAATTCTCTTGAATTAATTGCTTTATAACTATAAAATTGCTTTTAAACTTCATAAAGTGGGAACCTAAGTAACATTCGGTCTATGGTTTACTTAACTACACTATGGAGCAAAACCCTCCGAGTATTCTACCCAATGCCCCGTGAATTATGAACTTTTCCACTCTGCTGGTGGGAACAGGAAGTATTACTGACACTGTTTATGCTCCAGAAATTGTTCCTTGTAACTGTTTTGAGTAGTTCTTGTTTTGGCCTCAGGAAATTTATTTACATGCATTCCCTGACCAGTTGCCTGCTAAACATTTGAGTAAAATCCTCTTACGATCTCTGGAGTTCTCTGTGGAGCCCTATCTGGCATACTGTCCTGCAAAATCAAGTCACCATGGCCTCCTCAAACTTCTAGCACCATGTCCATCTCTGTGGATATCTACCTGTTTTTCCCTCCTTTAGCTGCAAGCTGGAAACTCTCTCCACAAAGCAAGCTAGGTAATTGTAGGGCTCATCTGGTTTATTTCCTGTCTTTCAGAGATCAAAATCTTTCAATAGCCTGGTGAACAATATCTTGAAAACTATTTTTTTTTTTTGAGATGGAATCTCACTCTGTCATCCAGACTGGAGTGCAATGACACGATGTTGGCTAACTGCAACCTCTGCCTCCCAGGTTCAAGCGATTCTCGTGCCTCAGCCTCCCAAGTGGCTGGTACTACAGGCAGGCACCACCACGCCCAGCTAATTTTATGTATTTTTTAGTAGAGACAAGGTTTTACCTTGTTGGCCAGGCTGGTCTGAAACTCCTAATCTCAAGTGATCTGGCCTCCCAAACTGCTGGAGTTACAGGCACGAGTGACCATGCCTGGTCCTTGAAAACTACTGTTTAATATATTTTGTATAATTTTGTTAGATCTTTCACGTATGAGGGCAAATATAGTACCTGTTAATCCAGATTGATAGGAAGTAGAAGTTCAGGATTTCTTTTCTGGATTTGATCCTTAAATGTTTTCTGGATATGTTAAAGTTAAGATGTCAAATGTTACTGAAAGGTGAAGTAAAATGAGAACTAATAAATGACCACTGTTTTTTTAGGAAAATGGTCACTTTTTCATTTTTAGTGAAGTGGTAGTCCTGGTGGAGACAGCTGAAAAGCCAATTAAAGAAAGTTGAGAAGAGAACATGAGGTAACAAAGTAGAGACAACAAGTCAGCTCTTTTGAGGACTCTTAGTTTAAAAAGGGTAGGTGGAAGACGAAATAGGAAGAAGATGTGCAGTTTAGCGAGGTTTTTTTGTTGTTGTTTTTGAGACAGAGTCTCACTGTGTCACCCAGGCTGGAGTGGAATGGCACGATTGCAGCTCACTGCAACCTCCACTTTCCATGTTCAAGCGATTCTCCTGCCTCGGCCTCCCAAGTAGCTGAAACTACAGGTGCATGCCACCACGCTCAACTAATTTTTTTTGGTATTTTTAGTAGAGACAGGTTTTCAGTATGTTGGCCAGGCTGGTCTTGAACTCCTGATCTTGTGATCCGCTGCTGCCTCAGCCTCCCCAAGTGCTGGGATTATAGGTGTGAACCACCACACCTGGCCTGGAGGTTTTTAAAGAATAGGAGATATTATTGCACATTTTAAAGTTGATGAATATGCTCTAGGAGAGAGGCAAAACTGATGAGGAGGTATAAGATAGGGACAATGAGAGATATTGAAGGAACAAGGTAGGAAATGAAACAAAGGCAGTAAGTGGACGCTCCTGCTGAAACACATGGGATGCACACTGCCACTGTCTTTTTGTCTCCTTTGAGTTATTGGCTGGCCTGGCTGGGTGGCTGCTATAACTGCAATAAGAGCAGATAAGTATTTCCAGGAATATTAAAAATTATATTTCACAGAGAGATACTTTGAGAAATGGTGAAATTTGCATCCTAATATCAAAGAGTTTTACATATTCTGTAATAAAGCTAAATTATATGCTTATGGAATATAAGTTATAATATAACTTGTAATACAGTACTATTAAGGCCAGAGTTCTGCTATATTAATAAGCTGAAAAGATTCTCCTGCCTAAGAACTAAATAATTGTTACTACAATTATTTTAATACAAAATGTGTTTCAAGATTTTTAATTAAATATTTACAGAAAGCTTCGGAACCCTGCTCAGTTTTAAGGATGGCGAACTTACCAATCTTCATCAGCTAAAAGCCTCAGGGCTTCTGTTAGTGCTATTTCTGGTTTACAGAATGGCCGTAGTTCTGATAAATCCATTACTTCCGGACTACGAGTGACAGAAAGCATCCTTTCTTTATACTGCAAAATGACTCCAGTAGATGTTTCACCTAAAACAAAATATATTAAATAAACTGTAAGAGAATCTTTTTATTTTTATTTTCATCTTTTTGAGATGGAGTCTCACTCTGTCCCCCAGGCTAGAGTGCAGTGGTGCAATCTTGGCTCACTACAACCTCCACCTCTCAGGTTCAAGCTATTCTCCTGCCTCAGTCCCCTAAGTAACTGGGACCACAGGCATGCACCACCACGCCCGGCTAATTTTTGTATTTTTAGTAGAGATGAGGGTTTCAACATGTTGGTCAGGCTGGTTTTGAACTCCTGACCTCAAGCAATCCATCCTCTTCAGCTTCCCAAAGTACTGGGATTACAAGCAAGAGCCACCATACCCAGCAAGTTCTCTTTATACAAAGGATACAAACATTATTCTGAATATAGCTAAACTAGTACTATTAGTTTAGTCTTGAGGAAAATTACAGTACCCAGAAACCAAAACTATTGAAAACTTTACTTTTCATATACAAAATTATTAACAAATTATATTTAATATAAATATGTAAGTAGTTTCAGTCATGAGTCATAACAAAGTCTAGCTTTATTTTAATAGCTAAAAGTAAAAGAAGCAGTATGATCCCATTTTGTAAAAATGTGGATATATACCTGTTTTATAACTGAAAATTGAAGATGAAGGTTCATGGATCTGTATGTAGAATTCTAGTTGATTTTCTCTATTAATATAGAATTAGTGGCCTATTACAAATTCTAAGACCATGTGTAGCAATAAGAATGATGTTTCCTCTATAATAAGACATTGACCAAGCATTTTCCAGATGTAAAGCGCTGCACTAGAAGTTGGAGAAACAAATCATTCTCAATGCTCAGGATAATGCCCTTGAGAGCACTGTATAATTTGAGACACATGCAGTGGAGGTATGATAAAGAGTCAAATAGAATGGGCTTTTATAAGCAGGTAAAGATTTACTGGCTCTTTTTCCATATTAAGAGATTTTTTTTTTTTGAGATGGAGTCTTGCTCTGTCGCCCAGGCTGGAGTGCAGTGGTGCAGTCTAAGCTCACTGAAACCTCCACCTCCCAGGTTCAAGCTATTCTCCTGCCTCAGCCTCCCAAGTAGTGGGATTACAGGTGGCTGCCACCACACCTGGCTGCCACCACACCTGGCTAATTTTTGTATTTTTAGTAGAGTTAGGGTTTCCCCATGTTGGCCAGACTGGTCTCGAACTCCTGACCTTGTGATCTTCCCACCTTGGCCTCCCAAAGTGCTGGGATTATAGGTGTGAGCCATCACGCCACACCAAGAAATATTTTTAAAAAGGAAATATTAGTCACTATAAAGTAACTATCATCAAAAATTATTTATTAACCATTTTATCTGTGATAAAATGTTACAAGAAATCACAAATATAAGAATCTCACTTTCAAAAAATTTACTACATATCTAACAAAAAAATGTAAAAAGGTAAATATGATGCTTTGAATTACTACAGTGATAAATCAGTACCAGATTTTGTTATATGAGAAAGATGATGTATGAATTAAAGAACATAACAGACCCTTTTCACTTTTTTATAATGGTTCAGGTGTACCCTCATTAGGCTTCACATATAAGACTGACATGTATAAACAGAATCCTCCAGCTTTGGAATATCCCAATCCTAAAATAATAGCATATTAAAAAAATAGCACTATTATCATTTATTATCTTCCCTAGTATTGTGCTAAGTGCTTCATTTATACTACCTAATTTAATTCATTCAGCAACTCTATGTAATAATTATTATTCCTACATTACAGATGAAGAAACCAATGTGGAAGTTTTAAGAATTCCCTTAATATATCTAATCCATTCCCACTCTCATGAAACAATAACTCACTAGAAAGAAATATAGATAAACAGCAAGTTTTTCAACCTTGAGATTATAACAATATCAAGTACTGACACCTATCTTTGTTTCGTTTTCACCAGAAGAATGCTATTTTGGAAAAGGAGGTACATAGAATATCAATTGAAAGTAGTGATGCTCAAATAAAGTTTTTTTTTAAACTTCTACTGTGTTGCAGACTAATACTTTTATAAAGTACAATGAAAGTGTTGTGGCACTGTAAAATTATTAAAATAATTTCTAGAAGTGAAATATTGTTTGCATTTATGTTATCATAGATAAGTAATAAACAGTTTATACAGTCTATGAAACACACTTTGAGTAGCAGTGATCTAATGGATAGAAAGTTTCTTAACTGGAGACGTATCCAATAAGAATTTAGCTATTAAAAATTATTTCTGCTAATATGTTCATAACTATAGAGCTGAACAGCTATACTTTGAGCTGATCAACAAAAAAACTGTGTAAGCATATTCTTATTTTCAAATAATATCCGAGTGACTTCAAAGTACTCTCCTTATAATTCTCAGAAACCTAATCCTTAAAGCCTATATTATAGGCAGAAATCACAAAATTAGTTGATGTCTCCATCAAGAACAAATGCCCCCAAATTTATGATATATTACTATTTGTAATATTTGTATTTCTAGTTCTACTCTTCATACTGGCTAAGTTAGGTAGGAAGTTTGTGGGTTTTTCTCTCCCTGAATGTTATGACAATAACAAATAGTGAATTATATGAGAATGCTAAGAGGGTTAAATTTCACAAACACCTATATTTAATGGGTTTTACGGACATCTTTAGCCACAATTTTACAGGCTAACACCTCTCGTCAGGCAACTCTCAACAATGATTACCTTTGAAAATACAGTTTTCTATACTTGTTGCATTATAATGGAAATAAAACCTAGGAAAATCTTCAGACATTAATTTAGGTTAAATCTTTTTTATTTTTATCTTCAAGAGAAGTATAGTGTCTATTATATTTAGAGTATTTTTTTCTAAATTTCTTATTTTGTTCTATCTAAACTTCAGATACAACATAAACTTGAGTGTTTATATTTCATGCAGTTTTCTTAATAATAATATTTAACAAAACAATAATTAAGCAACAATACTTAATGTTTATTATAGTTCACACGATTTTTCATTTCAACTTCTGATTTTTCCTAGTTGCTACTATACCTAACATGTATTCAATATTTTAAAAAACAACACCAGGAAACCTAGAGACTACTCTTGGCCAAGCATAAAACATACTAGGTACTCAAGGATAGACTGAATAAATGACAAATGCAGTGACTTTTTTGGATCACGATATAATATAAACCAGTTTCACCATCTCAGCTGTCTTTGCTATAAAATGGGATACTACTCCTTAGCAAAACAGGACTATTTCCAGGGATTATAGAAGAGATCTTTGAGATAATCTGGACCTTTGAGATAATCAAGACATTCACAGGGGCAGAAAACTGAGGCCTGCTTCCAGGTCACAAAGCTAATTAAAGGCAGAGCTGATACTTAAGAAGCCAGGTCTGTCTATTGACTCCTCCTTCAGTACTCTTTCTGGCACAAATGCACTGGACCACATGTGGTCTCTTCAGCTTAACAAGCATTTGTGACTTTACCCTTTACATCTAAATAAGTGACTTATCTGACTCTGAAAACAATAAAGATCGTGACCATTTTAAACTGGATCCTTTCAATAGAGAGCTGAAGGCAATGTTTTCTCAAAGAGAACTTTCATTTTTTGATAGCCCCAACTCATCTCCAAAAATATTAAGTCTAGAATGGAGAAACACAATGATTTTTTTCTTTTTATGAGAAAGCATAATTATAATAGTTACATATAATTAAAATAGAAGCTATGGGTCTTGCAAATTTCAGTGTTATACAAGATATTTCATTCTTAGTCACGTATTACCCTCAGTGAAACTTCATTTCATCACTTTTAGACTATTAGTAGGAAAAAAAATACCAGCAAGTCACAGTGGCCCACATCTGTAATCCCAGCAATTTGGGAGGCCGAGGCAGGCGGATCACCTGAGGTCAGGAGTTTGAGACCAGCCTGGTCAACATGGTGAAACCACATCTCTACTAAAAGTACAAAAATTAGCCGAGTGTGGTGGCAGGTGCCCATAACCCCAGCTACTCAGAAGGCTGAGTCAGGAGAATCACTTGAACCCAGGAAGCGGAGGTTGCAATGAGCCGAGATCACGCCATTGCACTCCAGCCTGGGCGACAAGAGTGAGACTCCATCTCAAAAACAAACAAACAAGACAAAACTTAAATTCCACTTACTTTCAGATGCCATTTTCTCAGTTCCTGTATGTTTCATTTGTTCCCAGGAATTTTGTTCCTTCTTTTCACAATCTTTACTGTGAAACAGTTCTTTCTCTTCTTTTCTCTTTTGTCTCATCTTGTTATAAGTAGATTTTGAAATAGAAACTTTAGCCTGCATGAAAGTTGAAAGTCTGAAAATATTCAGGGAGTTTGATATTTAAAATATCTTCATCTTAGATAACTTATTTGTGTCTGAGGATATTAGTCTGTCACTACATGAGTATATCCTAGAAAAATGAATATACACATACATATATATGTATATACAGTACAGTAAAATATAAAGTATACAGAGTATAAAGTATACTATATCCCCAGAATGAGAATGCCTTTATTAAGTGGGAAGGGCGAATAATCTATTATTTAAATGATTAAGGATCAAAATTTCTTTTTTTTCCCTTGAGACAGTTCCACTGTGTTGCCCAGACTGGAGTACAGTGGTGCAATCACGGCTCACTGCAGCCTTGACCATCTGAGCTCAAGTGATCCTCCTACCTCAGCCTCCCAAGTAGCTGGGACCACAGGCACACGCCATCACACCTGACTAATTTTGGTATTTTTCCTAGTGATAGGGCTTTGCCACATTGCCAAGGCTTAAAATTTCAATTGTACCAAGATTTTAAAATTTTTAATCAAAATACTTTCACCACCCCACATCTGATATACACAAAACAATGACCTATTGTAAGCTTAAATTTATTCTAATAATTAGCAAATAATCTTACATCTTTGTCGTTCTCAACATCAAAATATGATGAAATACTTTGCTGGACTGATCTTCCATAAATCCCTGATGGTGGTTCAATACTTTCTTTAATTGAAAATGTATCGCCATTTTCCACAGAAGGTATCACTGATTGGCTGCAGGTTGCTGGTGCTGAACTTAAACTTCCAAATACACCTGAAATCAACCAACCACCAAATAGTCATTAACTAATTATATGATGATACTCTAGATAACAAAGTTTAAGGCAAGGCTCTTTTCTTCAAGAATCAAACACCACAGTAAGAAAAACATGCTAAATAATTATAAAATATAAAAACAAATACCCTAATAGGGCAATACTATAAGAGGTGCCAGAAGGCAGTTCATCATAATAAGTGATAGCCACATATTATAAGTGGTAAGCACACATAAAGAAAAGGTTGCTGTGAGCTATTTTTGAGACAATCCCCCTCTGTCACCCAGGCTGGAGTGCAATGGCACAATCTCTGCTCACTGCTATCTCCACATCCCAGGCTCAAGCAATTCTCCCACCTCAGCCTCCTGAGTAGCTAGGATTACAGATGCACAGTACCAAGTCTTCCTAATTTTTTGGATTTTTTTTGATAGAGATGGGGTTTTGCCATGTTGTCCAGGCTGGTCTTGAACTCCTGAGCTCAAGATTTGCCCGTGTGAGACTCCCAAAGTGCAAGGATTACAGGAGTGAGCCACTGTGCCTGGCAGAGCTGGGTGTTTAAGATTGTTTCAAGGAGCAAGGATTTGAGCTGGGATTTGAAGACAGGAGAGGGATCTGTATAAAGTAAAGAAGGAGAGGGGAAATCCTGAGATGGGGATGTTTACATGGAGAGTTGAAAGTTTATAAAGCATTTATGTGAAGCAAATAAATGAGGTTGGTTGGGCAAATAAATAACAGAAAATAAGTTTACAAGAGTAAGCTGTAGCCAATCTGAGGAGGTTTTAAGACTATCAAGCAAAGAAGTTAGGAAAGATTTTAAGATGTTTATTCTATTTCATTATACTGAACAAAAATCAGATGCATACCTTCAATGTATATCACCACATTCTAGTTTTCAATTAATACAGAAAATAGCTTTAAAAGATACTTGCAATTAACTTGTTCAAGGTCCCTTGGCCCCCTTAAAATATGTAACAGGAGTTTAATTTTCATTTGTCTAGATTTTGTATGGGAGATAATTTTATTAATTTATATTGATTATTAAGCTGATAAATAAGGGCTATTTGAATTTAAACTATGCTAAAACTATCTAAGCTATCCTAAAACTGTCTTTCTAAGTTTTAGGTACCTAAACTGCAGCTGTCACATAATACATCTCTCTGAAAATTAATGACATGAACTTACTATAGTTTCATTAGAAGATAGAAATGTGAAGGTAAGTATTCACTTCTAATTCTTTTAATGAAGATAATGTAATACATTTTTAAAAAGAAGTTCCACTCAACATTTGAATCACATTCTTTTCTATTCCTTATTGATAGGCTTTGTTTATCTATGATAAATACATATAATTGAGAAGTGAAATAACTTTGAAATACCTTTTCCAACAACTACTACTGAGTTTTCTGATAAAGTCTTTGTGGATGTGAAGTCAAAACAGGAAATTTGCTGTGCATTTGATGATGACCCTGTATATCCTAAAAAAAAAAAAAAAACACCAAAACAAATAATTAAAAATATTTGATTATGTAGCATCTTAGGATATTGTAACATGGTCTTTTAAAACTGAAAATTTATTTTGAACAAAGAATTGACAATTTATTCACACGTTAATTAAGTCATTATTTCATTATAAATATTTATAATTGGAATACTAGAATGGACTAGGCATTAGAGAGAAAATAAACATTCTTTTCCTTAAGGAGTTTACACATGTCACAGTGAGGTGTGAGAGGCATACAAGTGAATTATCATAGCAAGATAATCAGGCAACAAAAGGGTCATCAAAAAGGAAATCCACTGACATCAGAAAACAAATCAGGTCAAATCTCACAGCAACCTGTACTTTTCTAGGTTTTTATCTTAGTTTCTGATTCTTTATAATCGTACTAGACTGTAACTTCCATGGGGATAGGATCTATGTCTAGTTTTGATGATTATTCTTTCCCAGTGCCTAGAACAGTGTTTGGCACATACTAGGTATTTCATAAATAAATGTTAGATGAATGTATCAAGGGGAAAAAAAAGACAGAAATATATCTTACTTTAGGTGTTATGAAAGAAAAGCCATTCAAAAGTGGTAAATTCAATCAAATAACTGATTTTTAAAAATTAAGCAGCAGATAGATTCTTTTGTTAACTGCTAATGCTAATAGAAATCCATGTAAGTGGGGGAGAGAGATCCAAGATGGCCGATTAGCAACAGCTCAGGATTGTAGCTCCCAGTGAAAGCACAGACAGCGACTGGATGCCGCAATTGCAGACGAATTTTTGATGCCCACAAACTGGGAGATTCCCGGCGAAGGAGCCACACGGGTCGCCAGCACGACTCTTTTGGCTGGTGCGGCTGTTTTGCTGGCGCTCCGGCGCGGCACTTCTCAGTGCTGAGTATATGGGACTGGGTGCCCTTTTAGTCAGGCTCCGCTGGTCCCCTCCCAACTATGTGATCTGAAGTTGGTAGCACTGAGGTTTGAGAGGAAGCACAGCTGAACCCGGGAAGGCCCAGCTCTGTGGGGAAGGGGCATCTGCCGAAGGAATACTAAGAAACAGAAA
>CAUYQU010003122.1:0-34537 GCA_963574635.1 Cheracebus regulus
GTTTTTTTTTTTTTTTTATTTGGTAATTGTTTTTTTCTGTGCCGGGGTACAGTCCACCTGCAACCCCTCCGTTTTTTTTTTGTTACTATGTGAAAAAAAAAAAAAAAAAAAAAAAAAAAAAAAAAAAAAAAAACTAGAGAAGCAAGAGCAAACAAATTCGAAAGCTAACAGAAGACAAGAAATAACTAAGATCAGAACAGAACTAAAGGAGACAGTGACACAAAAAAAATCCTTCAGTGAATCCAGAAGCTGGTATTTTGAAAAGATTAACACAATAGATAGACTGCTAGCCAGACTAATGAAGAAAAGAGAGAAGAATCAAGTAAACACAATAAAAATGATAAAGGGGATATTACCACTGATCCCACAGAAATACAAATTACCATTAGATACTACTATGAACACCTCTACACAAATAGAAAATCTAGAAGAAATGGATACATTCCTGGACACGTACACCCTCCCAAGACTAAACAAGGGGGAAGTCTAATTGCTGAATAGACCCATAACAAGGAAATTGAGGCAGTAATTAATAGCCTACCAACCAAAAAAAGCCCAGGACCAGACAGATTCACAGCTGAATTCTAGCAGAGGTACAAAGAGGAGCTGATATCATTCCTTCTGAAACTATTTCAAATAGTAGAGAAAGAGGGACTCCTCCCTAACTCATTTTATGAGGCCAGCATCATCCTGATACCAAAACCTGACAAAGACACAACAAAAATGAAGAAAATTTCAGGCCAATATCCCTGATGAATGTCGATTTGAAAATCTTCAATAAAATACTGGCAAACTAAATCCAGCAGCACATCAAAAAACTTGTCCACCATGATCAAGTTGACTTCATCCTAGGGATGCAAGGATGGTTCAACATATGCAAATCAATAAATGTAATCCATCACATAAACAGAACCAATGACAGAAACCATATGATTATCTCAATAGATGCAGAGAAGGCCTTGGTTATAGATAAAATTACCCCTTTATGCTAAAAACACTAAATAAACTAGGTATTGATAGAACATATATCAAAATAATAAGACCTATTTATGACAAACCCACAGCCAATATTGTACTGAATGGGAAAGCTGGAAGCATTCCCTTTTAAAACTGGCACAAGACAAGGATGCCCTCTGTCACCACTCCTATTCAACATAGTATTGGATGTTCTCGCCAGGGCAATTAGGCAAGAAAAAGAAACAAAAGGTATTCAATTAGGAAAAGAGGAAGTGAAATTGATGACATGATTGTATATTTAGAAAACCCCATTGTCTTAGTCCAAAACCTTAAGCTGATAAGCAACTTCAGCAAAGTCTCAGGATAACAAAGTGCAAAAATCACAGGCATTCCTATACGCCAATAATAGACAAACAGAGAGCCAACTCATGAGTGAACTCCAATTTACAATTTCTACAAAGAGAATAAAATACCTAGGAATACAACCTAAAAGGGATGTAAAAGACCTCTTCAAAGACAACTACAAACCACTGCTCAAGGAAATAAGAGTGGAAGCAAAAAAATGGAAAAATATTCCATGCTTATGGATAGGAGGAATCAATATTATGAAAATGACCATACTGCCCAAAGTAATTTATAGCTTCAGTGCTCTTCTTATCAAACTACCATTGACTTTCTTCACAGAAAAAAAAATGACTTTAAATTTAATATGGAATCAAAAAAGAGCCCCTATAGCCAAGACAATCCTAAGCAAAAAGAACAAAGCTAGAGGCATCATGCTACCTGACTTCAAACTGTAATACAAGGCTACAACCAAAACAGCATGGCACCAAAATAGTTATATAGACCAATGGAATAGAACAAAGACTTCAGAAATAACACCACACATCTACAGCCATCTGATCTTTGACCAACCTGACAAAAACAATGGAGAAAGGATTTTCTTTTCTTCTACTTCTTTTTTTTTTTTTTTTTTTTGAGACAGAATCTTGCTCTGCCGCCAGGCTGGAGTGCAGTTGCCCATTCTCCTGCCTCAGCCTCCCTTAAAGTATAATAATAATGAAAAACTGTTTTTTAGTTCATGTTTTCAGAAAATAAATTATCTATGTTTGCCTGTACAACTCTTTATTCCATACTAAAAAAATTTACTCATATTGTTATATATTTACTTCAGCTCTGTTATAGAATAGTATATAGAGTTCCTCTGTATTCTTATTTTTTTTTCAAATATGAAAATTCTCTGAAAGTCAGAATTAAGTCTTAAGGCAAATATTAGCAGGAAAGGCTGTGGGGTATACAGCAGATTCTCATTTGAAAGCTATGGATGGTCATGCAACAACCAGAGGTACACTGAAATTTGCCAGAACTACATCTCACTCTTGAGTCAACTCAGTTCTTGATCAGGGTGAGCAGCCATTACAATCATTGCTTAGCAGAGAGATAGATGAACCCCCAGGGGAGAAAGATGATAGCATCGGAAACCTACAAGATTTTCAGACACAATGTTCAGTGTTCAACAATAGAAACATATATCGCATTTACCAAGGAAATAAATCTACATGGCCTAAATGTAAGAGAGAATAAGAGAGAGAGAGAAAAGACACAGGTGATTCAGCTATTGGAGTTACCTGAAAGAGACTATAAAATAACTATAATAAATTTGTGTTAGAAAACAATTGAAAGGTTGGAAAATAGATGACAATATGTGGAGTTTGATGAGATTACTGAATCTATTAAAACTCAAATGTAAATTATACGTTATAAAACTTGATATGCAAAATTAAGAACTCATTAATTTGTTTTAACAGGTTGAGAAGAGCAAGAGATATGACTAGTGACTTTGAAGAACATGTTTTCAGAGAATATAAAAATTTAAGTATGTAGACATTAAAGAATAGAAGGAACTTAACAAGAACATAAATACATAAGTGATAAAAATATGGATTTATAATCTCATAGTGTAGAAAAGAAAGAAAAGAGCAAAAGAAATATTTAAAATGATATTTGCTGAGAATTTCCAAACTGGCCAAAGACTTCCACCCAAATAATAGAAAAAAATCTGTTTGTTTCAAGTAGGATAAAGATATATAAAGAACATACAAAATCTTTTAACATTGCGAAGTAAACAAGGGCTTCATTAAGTTCATGAAGAACACTTAAAGCTACTTTGGGAGGGAATGGGGAGTTGATTAAATAGTACACAGTTTCAGATAGGAGGAATGGTTTTGTGAGATTTATGGCACAACAGGGTAACTGTAGTTAATAATATTGAACAAAATAAGACAGAGAACATTTCAAATGTCTCGCCATAAAAAATGAAAGGTAAGTGAGGTGATGAATATAATTAGCTTGATTTAATCACAACATATAGTATACATATATGAAAATATCATTTTGCATCTCATAAATGTATGTAATGATTTGTCAATCAAAAATAAGAAAAAAAGCAGAGGTGAGAAAACTATTCTTCCATCATTCAGAGAAAAATAATGTATAATTGTGCCTTTAAAAGAAAAAATAGACTGTCAACTGACTTCTCCACAGTTTCCTATAAAATCCAGTTTTATATTAAATTCAGATTTTATACTATCAGTGTTGAAATGCAAAAAAAAATCCCAATCTGCATTTAAATGTCATTGACAATGCATTTTTTTGGTATCAAACTGATTGTAAAGCAAGAGAAAAAGTACGTTAGATAAAATAAAAACATATATCAAATCTTACTGTTTTCCTTTTCCCAATAAACTGCCCACATTTATGCAACCCTACTTTTTCATTTATCCAGAGTACATCATTGCCCAAAGGCTAAATTCCAGATAATATTCTATGTTTTCTGTCATTACAGATGGCTTTGTAATTGAATCTATGTTTCTAGGTCTACCTGAGAGTATTCTTAATTATTAAATGAATGTAATTGATGACTTATTTGCAAATTTATGTTTTAGTATGCATTATATTCCATAGAAAGCACTTAATTATATGTAACTTAGTCATATTAAATTTGTTTAAAAATTCAACCAAAATATATGCATGCATCCTTGTATGCATGGGCACACATACACGAGTGGTAGAAGAGTCACTGAAATGAGAGAAGAATAAAGATATATTTCTCGTTCTGCCATTAAATCTCTGCATGAAATCAGTAGAGAAGGGTCTGAATTGCTTTATGTGGAATTTGTTTCTCCCAAATATTATGGAGGAAGGAGGAGCTGGTGTCCAAAGTTTGTTTTGTTTACTAGCTCAGGTGGATTGTTTTTTGTAGACTACACATTGAAAGGCTAAAATGTAATTGGAGTGTTTTATGTTGAGTTGGGTAAAATCAGTACGTTATCCATAAATTTTCAGATCAGTTTAATTTGCTTTCTCCTATGTATTGAACTGGAAGAGCAAAGGGCAATACAGGGTACATTTCACTTCTTAAATGTGATGAAGAAAGATTTACTAAAAATGATTCTTGATGAAAATTACAGTGGATCTAATTACATCAGGTGTTTCACTTTGACTTTTATTTGAGATGACAATGAACTGACCTGACGATCCCATCACTGGAGAAAGCTAGGTTAGCAAAGCACCTTAGAGCCCTATCTCTTCAGCAAAATCTATGCATTAACAATGTTTTCTTATGGAGAAAAATGGGCAGCTGTGAACTTTTGGACATATTCTTTCCAGCTTCACATCATTATTAATGTGAAAGCAATAATATAAATATGCTCTATGCATATACTAATTATTAGCTTTTTAATGCTTTAACCTTGAACTATAACTGAAATATTTCAACATAATTTTGCTGAGAAATAGGCATATACAACTTGAAACAGAGATGCTAAACTTGTATATTAAATAATACAAGCCAATTCTGAAATTTTTTCATACAATATATAACAGATATATATTTTTGGAACGGGTTTTATTTAGTTTCTGAATTTTACTGGTTAAGGTTTAATCAGCAAAAGCCTCTCATGTATTTTGTTCAGTTGATTGTGTGACACTCTGTTGGCTCCAGAAAAGACCTCTTACCCCCAAATATGATATCTTTCTCTACTGGTAGAGTATCTCTCTCCAGTTAGGGAGAAATGTTAAAGTATGTCACTGCAGAAGCATCTGCCTTAGAGTCAGTTTATATAACCTGTAGTTATGCATAGTAAGGTTGGAGAAGCAGTGGTTTAAAATGTCTGTAATAATTAACAAAATAATGGCCCTCCAGCCCCTAGCACTAAATGCAGCCTGAGGAATTATTTGTGCGCCATCTCTCTCCCTCTCTCTCCCTCACCACCTCTCTCTCTCTCTCTCTCTCTCTCTCTCTCTCTCTCTCTCTCTCTCTCCTTAACCCTCTTCTGTCTTTACATTTTTCCTTGTCTATTTTTTTTTAAATCTTTTTTGTGTAATCACTTCATTCCACTTCACTACTTGATATCACAATGAACTCCATTTCCAGTGCTCACTCAGATGACAATTTAGTTACACCAGACAAAGACCAGCAGGAATACATGTGTGGTTGAATGAGTTAGGTTTATTGTTTGTTGCAAGAAGAAGACACACTATTGAGTGCCTCAAAAAGAGGTTGTTGAAAGAGATGGATTATAGGACTTGGGCTTATTTAGATCATGTTACAGTGAATTAAAGGAAGTTACACTTTGCTGTAAGTAGATGCTTTCAGGAAGCAGGGATGTTTGATTCTTTATCAACCTTATCTAGGAAGAGGTTGGACAGAGGCAGTGCCATATGTACTAAAGATTACTCCCATTAGCCATGGTTGAAGAAATCAGGTTATTTTTGTGGTTTAGATATTGCTGATGTTTTATTGCTTTGAACAGGATTATGGAGTGGCCTTGTTTTGTTTGAATTCATCTTGGCCACAGAGTGATATTACCTGTTGTTAAAATTTTGTAAAATGCTTTAACAGGTAAACACTATAGTCTAGCTAGAGTACAAGACCAGATACTAGTTTCAGTGAATATTTTTCTCTTATTGCTAGCAGGCTGAGAATCTTAAGCACTCTCTCCTTCCAGTAGCATAGGGCAGTGGTAAAATATATATGTGTGTGTGTGTGTGTGTGTGTGTGTGTGTGTATTCTTGAATCATACTGCCTGGGTTTGATTGAGTACTAAACTTGTCCCTTAGTCACCATATTAAAGAATACTTACATTACTAATCTGTTCTTTATACCCTCCAATGGAAAATAAGACATAATAACAATAGCTCTCAGAAAATTACCATGAAGGTTAAATTAGTACATGTGAAGTGATTAGACTAGTGCTTGGCACACAGTAACGCTGTGAAAATGTTAGCTACTATTATTTCATCAGTTTTTCTCTTTGCAAGTAAACATTGGAATGCCTGAAAATATGTTCATATCATATTCAAATCTTTTCTATCACTATTTTCTCTATAAGCTATTGGTAAGCTCAGTCCCAAATGCTTCAAAGCCATCAAGTCACCCTCTAGGTTAGGGCTTTGACTTGATATGTACAACAGCAAGCCACTTTCCACTATTGCTTCTGGTCGGCATTAGATAAATGTTTATTTAGTCAATAAATGAATAAATGATTAGATTTTCAGAACTTTTGACAAGACTGGAGGTAGGGTACAGGATTTGTAGAACTGTAGGATAAATATCCTATTTTGACTTATTTAAAATAAAACAGAGAAATTCATTATTTTATGACTGGCTTGAAATATGAGTTTAGAAACACATCCACCTCAAACTTAGGGGTGTGTGTGTGTGTGTGTGTGTGTGTGTGTGTGTGTGTGTGTATATATATACACACACAGACACACAGATATATACACACACATATATATATACATACACACACACCATGTGCATGTATATATACACACACACACACACACACACACTCTGATTATGTTGCCAGCACTATCACAACAAATAATCCACATGAAACCACTTCCTGCTCTAAAATTATGTATCCCTAAACAAAATAACAATAACTGTAGCAGAAGAACTAATACTGGTAGAATTTCCACTCTTAAGGCATACTTCTGTGGTTGCCTTCTTTGATGTATGTTATATAATCATTAACTCTTCCATAAAACTACAACCAATTTCTTCACTTTCAATCAGTGACAGGATGACTAATGGCACTTTGCTGGTGAGGTCATGCTTTCTACCCCTCTGTGCCTTTGCACATGCTTCTCCTTAGGCTTCAAATGCCTTCTCTCCATCTGCACCTGGCTAACTTCCAATTCACAGTTCTTGATTTTGCTTAGGTATGTTATCCTCCAAAGAAGCTTTACATAGAAAATAATTTTTAGTAGAAGGGAGAGACTGAACACACTTGTAGGTCTCCAAAGCTAGGAGTGAAGAAGGGAAAGAAACACCGAAGAGTGATTAAAATAACTATTAAAATATTTTACTACTTCTCAATTTTGCTTAGATTAATTTAATCTATATTAAATTTAAATACATTTTAAAATCGTATACTACAGTTAATTCATATTTAACCATATAACTCAATACCTTCACTGATATTGTGTCTCTATATTAATGTTCAGATCTCATTTTTTGAAGCTAAATGACATATTGGGAATGTGGGCATTGCAGAGGAAACTATATGTGTGTGTATAGTCAGATTATAACATTAAATAATCAAATCAAAACTTGAATTGAAGGATAGTACTCCAGAGAACACAGAATTTTAGTATCCTATGCAAACATCTTATATTTAGTACTCTTTATCCCTTGTTAACACCATTACTTTGTTTTTCAAAATAATAATGCCATCACTAAAATTGAACAATTGATGAACTTCCTATGATTTGTTAAGATTATTATCAGTTAATGGGGAACAATTTATTATAGTAATGGTTAAGGTACTTATAACCTATAAATATATTACTATAAATTAGCTATACATAGACACACACAATTTTTATGTCTTTTTAAGGTAAGCATTGTTAACAAATATTGCAACAATACTTAACAACAAAGTTGCTGTGCTATTTTTTAAATGCATTTTCAATCCTTCATTACTGTCATGGTGAAATTTATCTAAAAGGAGAAATTAGGGTTCTCACAATGTTAGCACTATAAAAGGGATTTTTAAAATCATCTAAATCTGATTTGGTTAATCATGATCAGCTGGTAGATCCCTCGATTGCTGTCCATCAGTCTGCTCCACATCATAGGCATAAGTATTACCAAATTCTTGCTTTAAATAGTGGTAATTGTGATGATTAATTTTATCAATCAGTTTGTTTCGTGGGGCCATGGTAGCCATATATTTGGTCAAACATTATTCTGGATGTTTCTGTCAGGGTGTTTTCTTTGGTTGAGATAAATACTTAAATCAGTGAACTTTGAGTAAAGCAGATTACCCTCCATGATATAAGCCTCATCCAATCAGCTGAAGGCCTTAGAAAATACTGACCTTCCTGAGCAAGAATTCCATCAGAAGATTCCCCTGGGGCTTGAGCAGCAAATCTTCTCTAAATTTCAGCTTGCCAGCCTACCCTGAGGATTTTAGACTCACTAAGCCTTCATAATCATCTCAGCCACATGATCAATCTTTCTCTGTCTACACACACACACCCAGACACTCTCACACACTCTCTCTCTGTCTCTGTCTCTGTCTCTGTCTCTGTCTCTCTCTCTCTCTCTTTCTCTGTTGGTTCTGTTTCTATGAAGAACCCAGTTTAATACTTTTAGTAAAGGAATATCCTAAGTCCAATCCCAGCTACAGTATCTTAGGGAGGCAAGAGTGGGTGTGTGTACTTGCCATTTCATGGGGTTATTTTGGGATTGAAGCAGTGGTGCACAGAATTATAGGCAGAAGAGAATAAAAAAAAAGAGCTGTATATTTTCAAAATCTGAATACCCACAAAACACCACCAAGAGCAAATGAGAGAATGTTATCCCTGGTCATAAAAGCCTATTTACTTTTGTGACCTAAAGGATAGCTTGGGAAACTAACCAGCATAATTATTTTTGGATTTCTATTAAAAACTATTCCTTAACAAAAATAAACTTTAAAATAAATCTTTAGGAATAAGTCTGTCAATTGAGGACCCATGATTAAATCTGGATTTGAATAAGGACAATCTATATTTATTTGTATCCAATTGAGAATTGTGCATATTTTAATTCAACTCTTCCACACTTTGTTTATATTTATTCCTGATTATACGCTGTCCATCAAAAATGTATTAAATATAAAATATGTTCTATTATCACTGCATTACTCTTTGGGCTGAAAACACAGGAGAAAACATATAAAACATCACCTCAAAGTTTAGCAATCATTTAACTTGCTATCAAGCAAACAAGTATGAAAAAATGTATAGAAAATATATCAGACCTTCATTGTAATTTAGGAAGCCTAAAGTTAGTAGTCACTGGTCTAGGCTATTGACAGAAAAATATTCAGGAATAAAAAATTTTAGAAGTTGTTTATTTTTAAGGTCAGCATCTTACATTTAGAGTGAATATATGAGCAAAAGATTTATATATGCCCATAGACTTAATTATGGACACTGTCAGAAGATCTGTAATGGCTTCATGGTAAGCTTATTCATGGTTGACAAGAAATTATTTTAATTGTGACATGACATGGTACTATCTATTTTTTTTCAAATTCATTATCTTGGAAGAAACACGTTTGAATTAATGTAAAATATATCAGAGTGAAGCTAGAGGCAGAGAGATAAATTAGAATTAAATTGCCTATCGACTCTCCCTTTCTAGAAGATAGCATAGGCTAAAGCACTGGAAAAGGCATAAAATACCTCTGTCTAGTTCAACTAGTAACTCATTTTATACCCAGAATTATAATTTTAAGATAAATAAATAAAATGGAAAACTTAAACAATGTCATGCACTTTTGCATCACTTCCAGGGGTACACTAGGAAAGTTGTTTGAGAAAAAAATACAGTGGAAGACTTTTAAAAAAATCTATGTATGATGGGATTAAAATTTTTTCTGCATTAATTATAAGAAGGTGTATTCAGTTGGAACACAAAAGTCTTTGCAAATAGTTTTTTAAACTGACAGGTAATTGACTTTGACTGAAGGGGAACATGATTGGTAAAATCCCAGGAATGGGAGGCTTGAAAGTCTACAGTATAATTTGATCACCAGTGTTATTTATAACCTCTGTACTATGACTGTCTTCCACAATTGAATAAAATCTAGTTAAAATTAATGAAGTATTAACAAACTGCATCTTCAGCAGCTTAGCTAATTCACAGTATAAGAATTCAATCCCAAGTAAAGAGCAGATGCTCAAGTAAGTGTGCCTAGAAATGACTATATTACAAATTTGAAAAAGTCATCACACTTCCTACAAATGTGTGAAGACCTGTAGATGAAGGTATCTCGAGTGTGACATCATTTTTTAATTTTAAGTTAACCTTGAAGATACATTTTTCCAGGAATCTGTTTTTTAAGACATACTTAGAAAATACTTTAGATCAGTTTAGATATCATTATATTTTTCAGTACATACAATGGATTTCATAGTACCACAAATTTATATTTATTGTATATACAAATATGTTATATACACAAACATCACTGAAACATCTATTATAAAAAATAGTATTATTATCTTAAAATATGTTTTTGAGGTTTAATAAAATTAGGATTATGCTAAATGGAATGTCTCTGACTTGTATATCACAGAATCTTGAACTTAATTTTTCAATTGTATGTATATGTTAGTAATTTGTATTTACATGTTAAAAAAAACAAATGATTCAAATATGAATTAAACTCAAAGATTAATATTTCAAAACAAGACAGTTCCATATGCATCAATATTCTCTGCTCTCCAACATTGTATGAAGCTTCTAGAAAGTGCATAAATGATAATTAACCAGTTGCAACAACATTCACGAAAGTCAGTAATATGATAACCTTTAATAAGTTACCTTTCTACCTCTCATCTTTCAATGTAGGTATTAGGTTTTAAAACTCATGAATATTGTGTCTTCAAAAAGTGACAGTTGTTGAAAAGGGAACTCTCATGTTAGAACTGGAAAATATTATTTTAAGGATGAGATGTAAAAGAGAAATATACTTAGTTTCTTGGTTTCTGTCTTATTTTGATAATATCCAGATAAACACTTAGTAATAATATTTAAAAATACACTATCAGAATATTACACATCGCCTTTAAAATACCAAATAAACAATTGTTAACAAATACTAATGTTAAGAGATGAAGCTTATTATGTGCTACCATATTTGTGGTATTGTTTTATATGCCTTATAAAATAAAGACTCTTATTAATGCTATTTCTAGATGATAAAATTAAAGTAGGTATTAAAATGTGCAAGTTTATAAATCTCCTAAACTCAGAGCCAAAAAAAAATCTAGATAGATTTTTAATTATTATATTTAATGTCTTCTTTAACCACTATGTTAACTATGTGTCCTTTACTGTTGTTCTAAGTTGTGTGGACACAAAAATTATTCAGTAATTTGTGGAGATACTATGAAATATAATATTTCAAAGATAGTCTTGGGTTAAGCTGATAAAAGATGATTTCTTATTTATAAAATTCTAGTTGAATTCCGGTTCCACAATATATTACTTCTATGATGGTGGACAAGTAGCTTAACCTCTCTGTGCCCCATATGGTTTATCTGTAAAATGTATCTAATAACCATAATTATGAAAATAATTACTATTCATGTGGTTTTGAACACAAATTACATAATATATGTACCTTATCCAATTATATTTTACATATTTGCATTCTCAGAGTTGAACAAAGTGGTTATTATGTAATAACCAGTAAATAGGTGCCTAATATTATTAGTAATATTCTAATATTATTTTGACTGAAAACATTGTTCACAGTAAAAAGAACATTGTACTTAAAAATGGTACTCTACTTGATAAATTTATATGCATACAGGTTACCAATTCTAAAAATACACATTTACAAACATACAGTGGTTTACAGATAAGTAATTAATGTTAGAAACCAGGCCTCTTACTGTCAGAAAACTTCCAAATATCTGTAGATACTCCAAGCTCCAAGACATAGAGCTTAATTTTCCCTCTCTGTTAAGTGTGGATTGGACTGTAATTCACTTCCAAACAGTAAAGTTTGAAAAGGGAAAAATGGCAAATTTAAAAGAGAAACCTGAAACACATAACCTTAACCAAGTGATAAAAGTTAACATCACCAAGAATGTCACGTGGATTTCACGTACCCCTGACATGATGTGCTAAGAAGGGCATTTGCCCTCTGTAGTATTCTCTTCCCAGACTAATAGCCCCTTTTCCAGTCATGAGGAAAACATCTACTGAACCCCAAATGGAAACCATTTTACAAAATGCCTGACTGGCACTCTTCAAAACTGTCAGCCAGTGAAAAACAAATACTGAGCAACTGTCAGAAACCAGAGGAGAATAAGGAGAGAAACAAAACTGAGACACAACATGAATCCATGATCAGATCCTGAACCATAAAAAGTACATTAATATAAATATAAGAACTAGTGAAATCCAAATAAAATCTGGAGTTTACTTAATAGTCATGTGCCAGTGAAAACTTGTTGATTTTGATAAATGTACCCTGATTATTTTAACATTAGTGGAAACAAGTCGAAGTGCATATTGAAGCTCTCTGTACTATTTTGCAGCTTTCTGTAAATCTAAGTGTATTTTAAACTTACAACATTTATTAAAAAATAGTGATGATTATAAAAATCTAACTTTTTTGGATACATTAAAGATGGATTGCATAAAGTTTACACCTGAAATAATCTACAAATGATACATTTATTTTTTCTCTTGTAGGGTAGTGCTCTGATTTGGAATGTAACATAATGATCAATATATAGCAAATTATGACTGAATTTATGATTATGAACTTGCTAAGTTACACGTGGACTAATCCAATAATTTAAAAAATGTCCTAGTAAAGTTCTGATTTCTACATTATGAAATTAGTTTTCTTTTTTAGAAAGGATATTTTGCATTTTAAATATATTATTATGCCTTTTTTGTATTACTGGACAGGCAGCCTTTGTAATATGTAACAGCATACACATATAAGGTGTTTAAGATAGGCTGGCTGAATCAACTAATAAAAGTTCATTCACTCTTTTGTCTCCTTTAATCTCAAGAGGAAAAGAATTTCAAACTATATGAAATTCCACATAGAAATCAAGCATCTGAAAATTTCATGAATCTTACTTTATAAAATTTGGTATTATTTTAATATTCTATTTTGTAACACATCCATAAACTCAGTACACACAAAGGAATATATTATTTAAGTTCAGTAGCTTTCCAATTCACATGTATCCCTAGAAACCTGAGGATTTTTCTTTCACTGCCTGTCCAAACCATTTTCTTCTTCTTATATTGTTTCCACTCCATTAATTCTGGTGGTTTTAAAATATTGTTAACCCATCTAGTCTTATTTCTTGTTATGTGGCATTATTTAAATGAAGAAGTTAGAAAGAGTAGTTATATTTCAGACTGAAATGAATGTTTTGATTCTTGAAGCATTCATTAACTACTAAAATATTTATTGCTAGTGTTTAAACATCATGCTCTAAAATATAATACCCTGCCAAGTGCTCTTTGTATAACTAATGTTCAAATAGACACACTAGAAAGATAAGTTGCTATGAAATATGTTAATTCATGCATGTGAATAATTTAAAATCCTGCCTACTAACTTTATTTTGCTTTTTAAAAATCTCTTTCATGCCCACTATAAAATACAGAGGAGTATTCATAAATTAGAATATTTTAATGTAATATTTGTCCCCAATTTCAAATTATATGTTAAATACAGAAGTAACCAATTAAGAATGATTATTTGCGAGAATGTTAGTTTGAATGTAAAGGTAAACTTCTCTCAGGTGGCAGTCTGACTTACCTGTTATGTGAATTTGAACAGAATTTGTATGTCATAAGATAATTGAGTTAAGATATGACAAAAGAGAAAAATTTGACATACAGTCAGCTTAATATCCCTGAGAAAAGGATCTTGTTTCTTATTAGAAATCAACTTCATCACTAGGTTTGGAGCTGCTATGTGGAAAGATCAGTGTTTCACCTTTCAGTAAAAACAAATGAAAAACAAATATGAAATAACAGAACAACACATACACACACAAACACATTGAAATGAAAAGAAATAGGTTTAGTCCGAGGAAATGAAATATTTCATGTAGAATCAAGAGTATGCAGAAGCATAATAACATCCTTTTAAGAAGCAAATCATGTATTGAACTGGAAAGCCCCAACATTTACAGTTTGAGAAATCCAGAGAGCTACAGCTTGAAGTGCATGAAATAAAAAGAAAATTAAAATAATAAAACCTCCATAGCAGATAGAATATCATTCTACTCATTTTTGTACTTCAATTTCATTTCTTAATATTTCTACATAACTTTTTTCAAAGTTGACTACCACTCAACTTTATATATTTTATATATTTTACATATAACATTTTATATATTTTATATCCTTTATAATTTATATATTTTATATCCTTTAATTATTTTGTATATTTTAAATCCTTTAATTATTAAACATATGTGTTTCTCATTATGTATTCTTAACTCTATACATTCCATGGAAACTTATTATTAAGTATTTTCTTATTTTCTTATCACTGAACATTAACCAATAGGATGGATGTAGATTCAAGTCAGTACAGGCAGATTTATACATTTATATGTTTCTGTATCAAGAAGTAGTGGACATTCCTATCCTTTTGCTTCTACTTTCTCTGAAAACTATGAGACAAGATTATTTGCTGAGCATTTATAAGTATATAGGGAGCAGACTGAAGAAGCATAATAGGATTTCTATTCACTTGTCTAGGTAGTCCTGAATGTGTATTCGTGCCAGTCTACCAATTACCCTTGTGATATAGAACCGAATTCAGCTACATCTACAGATATGAAGAATGCAGATAGTTAGGTTCATCTAGGATTCCAGTTTAATTTCAATGATAAAAGAACAAAGAAACAGGAAAGTTTAGGAGGTTTGTAAGTTGCTTTTTTTTTTTTCTTTTTAGAAAAAGGCATTGGAAGCCGAACTGTCTAGACAGGTAGATTAGTCAGTTTAAGATGCTGGAGCAAAAAAAAAAAAGTATCACAGACTTGGTGGCTTGTAATCAACAGAAATTTACCTCTTACACTCTGTAGATTGAAAGTCTGAGATCATGGTGCCAGTGTGGTCACATTCTAGTGAGAGCTCTCTCCTAGGTTTGAGACTGCCAACTTGTAATTGTGTCTTCCCATTGTGCAAAGACAGCTAGAGCACTCCCTGGGGTCTCTTTTATAAGTGTGCTAATTTCATCTGTGAGGGTGCCATCCTTACACCCTCATGACCTAATTACCTCCCAAAGGCCTCAGATACCATCATATTGGTGATTAGATTTCAACAGAAGAATTGGGATGGAAACACAAACATTTAGTTAAAAACAACAGGAAAGTCTAGATAGGCGTGTGTCTTCAAACAAAGAGAAAGTTGAGCATGTAGCAATTAGTTCACATCCTCGTTTATAGCAGAAACCTAGAGAATCTCTGTTGTACTTTGATGGTATTTTCCTTTCACCACTCTGGTAGTCAAAGTATAATTTATAAATATAAAATGAATACATGTTAAAGATTTATTTAATGAGAAAATCAGCAGGATAGTAAATCTGGCTGAAAGAGGATTTGAGAAAAAGAGATTTATATAGTCAGAAAAGGCATGCTATAATAACTCTGCTAAATTGGAGACAAAACTTTTAATATCCCGTAGTGTGACAAAACTGAAAGCTTTGGAAGTATATTATCTGCCAAACAGAAATCATTTTTATTTAATTTTATTGAGAAAAAATAGACAAGTAAACATATAACATCACAGATTCTTGGCTCTTATCAATAGCAAATAACATGTCCAAAAAACAAGAGTGCTTTTCTTAGATAATTAAATATTACCTGCATGGACTTGTTACATAATGCTTTAGAATGATACTGAAGATAATTTAGTCCATCCTCTTGCCTTCTTTACAAGTTTGAATATTTTGCTTTACAAAAGTAATATAGAATAACTCTTAAAAATCAGTAACAAATCTAAATTCTTATTAGACTTTTTCCTCTTAACTCTGACTAAACATAAGCAGACTATAGAAAGTATTCTTTCACCTATTTTCCAACCAATTATTCTTTGTTAGATTTTCAGTCTCTTTCTGAGACTTTCATTTGTGGAAATTCTGAGAGCAATGAAGGATCATGGGATTTTCTATCTTTTCAGGCTATCATGAATCAAATGCTGTGGAGGCCAAGCACTGAACCCCAAACCAAATAGCCCCACCTGCTCCCTAATGACAAGTCATTCAAAATTTGGTATTGGTTGTCTAAGAGTTCTGTTCTTGTGTTGTGAAATCCCACCTTTTTCTGTCTTAATAGGGATTTATCAATATTATCTCATTACTTAGAAAGTGGAGACCTCACTCTATAGAGTGTCTCCATTTATGAGAACTAAAATCTGGATAAACCATTTCAAGGGGTAAGTTGCCCGTATCTGAACTCTGCTTTCTATAGATTTCAGTTCAGTTATGAATTTTTCTTTCACATGAAATAACTAACAGAAGTATGTGTTTATATTTTCCTATTGTACTCAAATACTTATGAAGTAGATTTTGTATATGTCGATATTTTGTCATATAAAAGATACTTTGGATTTAATACGGTGGTTTTGAAATTTATAATAAGCAACTTGGACATAATCTTAACATATTTTTTGTTATGTGAATGAGAAAACTTTAGAAGCAGTCAGAGAACCAAATATGAATTTAAAAAGTGTGTTCACTCTGGACAGTTATAGCTTTTCAAAACACTCCACAAAGTCATGAATTTTTAATGAATGTTTGTGAATTCATATTTCTAATTATTCATTAAAATTCATTGTTAGATGCTATGATTATGCTGTGTCATGAATTTCCATGACTATGAAATGAAAATCAATGTGCATGATGTTAAATCTTCAGAAACATTTCTCCAATATGATATTAGAGTTCATAGTTATAAATACTTTATAAAGTCCCATATCTATAATGGTACTTATAATTCAAAATTAACTGCATATATTTGCGCATTAATTATTCTTACCGAAATGCTAGAATTAATTGCTAAAGTAAAAAAAAAAATAAACAGATGTTCTTTTATGCCACAAAGTGTTATCCCATGAATAGTTTTTAAGATGAACCATCACTGTTTCACCTGTGGAAAATTAAAAACACACAAACAACAACAACGATAACATAACAAAACAAACCTACCCAATAAAAACTTTTTGAATCTGTCTTCAGAGATGTGGAGGACAGATGCATGAGGGTGCTTTTTGCATATTCACCAATAACTTGCATGTAGGTAAGTATTCTTTTTTTCTTTGGCATTTATAGCAATTTCTATTTTAAATTTCTTAGTATTTTCTAAAATATCAAGTACTTATATAAGCAAAAAGGACTATGTCTTCTTTTAAGTATTCTGTAGGCACATGTTTACTTGGTCAGCAAATATTTATTAGAGAGCCTGTTTTACTAGGATTGATAATTCAACAGTGAACCAGATGGAAAAGATCTATCTTTCATAGTTCCAATTCTGTTAGGGAGAGAAGCAACAAATGCAAACACATATATATCTATTTATACATAATATCCAGCTGGTAAAGGTAATAAAAGTAAGTGAAGCATGATAGTTACAGAGTTGACAGAACTAACATTCAACATGAACCTCTCAGGGAAGTGACCTGTCAGGAGATGGTACCATGCTGAAATTTAAATAAATTGAGGGATTTGCTGCAAGTACTATCAGATATATAGCGGAATAACATTTCAATTTAAAAACAAAAGGCATTAAGAGCAAAGGACCTGCATAAAAGTTGGCTTCGAATATTCACAGACCAGGAAGGTAGTCAATGTCCATGGAAGGGACTCAACACGGGAGAGGGTTGTATGGGTCAATTTCAGAGAGGAGATTGAGGGCCAAATTATAAAAGGAATTATTTTAAATGCAAGATAAGGAGTTAAGATTTTATACTAAGAAGTAACATAACCTGAAATTCTAATTTTAAAATATCACTCTACTGTGTAGAAAATGAAACTCTAAGCATTAACAGTATGGAAAAAAAGAGACTAGTTGGGCAGTGGTGGCAAAAGACCAAGACAGATATACTGGTGGCTTAGACTGGAGTGATACAAATGAAGGTCATAAGAATGGTTATGTTCTTATGTTATCTATCTTCTACAGACATCAAAGGTTTGGCTGCCAGTGCCATTTGAGTTACTCTTTTAGGAAATCTAAACAGCAATATTTGAAATAAAGTTATAAAAATACTTACTGTATTAGTCTGTTTTCATACTGCTAATGAAGACATACCCAAGACTAGGTAATCTATAAAGGAAAGAGCTTTAATGAACTCAGAGTTCCACATGGCTAAGGAGGTCTCACAACCATGACAGAAGGCAAAGGAAAAGCAAAAGCTTTTCTTATATGACAGCAAAAAGAGAAAGAGAGCCAAGTGAAAGGGGAAACCACTTTTAAAGCCATCAGATCTCATGACACTTATCCACTATCATGAGAACAGTATGGGGGAAAATGACCCCATGATTCAATTATCTCCCACCAGGTCTCTCTCACAACATGTGGAAGTAATTGGAGCTACAATTCAAGATAAGATTTTGGTGAGGACACAGCCAAACCATATCACTTACATTTTTGATATTAAACATTATTTTAAATTTTATGTATATAAATTCAATAAAGATATTTTCATAAATAGCTAAATATACAAGGATGAAACAACACAAATCCTACCATGTAAAGATCACAATGTATTGTTTAATCTTAGTGTTATTTCTTCTATAGATATTTATGTATTTTAATAGAAATGCTGCTATTTATGCAGTTTGGGAACCTGTTTTGACTGACTTATATTTTCACTCTTTTAGTGTACACCTAATTTTATGGCATTTTTACATAATTTTTTCAATGTTATATAATTTTTTTTACAGAGGTACATCATAATTTACTCAATCAAGGTATTTTTTTCAACTAAGATTTTTATAAAGGTATTAAAAAGATGCATAGCCTGGATGTGTGCTCTGGATAGTTAATAAATACTAGGATTCCCTAGAGTTGTCTCCTCAATCTTCTTCTTTCCTAGCTTTATATGTGTTCCTAGTAATCTCCATTTAGTTGCCTATTTCAGTATCCAATTAAATGTATATCCCTTGTCTATTTTCCAAGCTGCAAGTCTTCATACCCCTATATAAATTACAGTTCATGAATGCTTACAGTGTTCCTACATATTGAATACTAACATTTTCTTTCTCATACTATTTCTCAAAAATAAAATCTTCTACTAAATCTACTTTGGTTGATGACACTCATTAATCTACAGACACTTGTCTACAGTGTCTACAGACTCACCTCTCAGACACTTGTCTCTCTCTCATTTCATTTTTACAAAGTTATTTCCATGGGTGAACATAAAGACCTCTCTAAATTGCCCTCATCTCATCATCTATGATAATACCTCCCTAACTTCAGGTGTTTTCATCTTTCATGTGGACTCTTGAACCATTTTATAACTTCTCTTTCTGTATCCATCTTTTTTTCCTAAGCCATTATTGTTATTTTACATCCTTATAGCTGTTTCCTATATGTGATTATTTCGCACTTCCTATACTTTCATCCTTCAATGATTTCTCATTAACTTTATAATAATGTTAAGCTTTTTAGATTATCTACTTCTAAATGAGATTCAGTTCTCCTTTTTCTAGGACATCACATCCTGCAGTAATGTCAAACTAATTTGCAGTTTTTATACATGCCATGTTTAAAACTTTCTCTTCCCAATATGCTATTTTCTCTGTGTCTACCTGACAAACCTTTTTTTTTTTTTTTTCAGTTCATTGAAGTTCTAAGGCTCAAAACAAAGGGACTGAATTAAACTGACTCCATTCATTCTGTTAAGTACTTCACCTCCTCTAAGACCAACACCTTTTTTCCAACCAGACACAATTAATCACCGATCTCTCTGCAGTATATGTGAACATTATATATAGTTTAAATTCTTCATCCATTTATACTAAGTGCATACTCTTCAAACACAACTTTATCTTTTTTGGACTGGTATTTCAAGGTAAATAATTATGAGTTGTTTACTTTTGTAAATCAGTGCCTTACACAGTGCCTGCCGTAAGTGGAAGTGAATTCCTTATAAATCAAACCTAGCAATAGGTGAGTGAAACGAACATAGACAACTACTTAAAGATTTCTTTTAAAATCATTGAACAGTCTCTTACCCCAAATTCTGTTTCATCCTGTTCTATAGCATCTACTTTTGTCATGTGGTTTGTGTCGATGGTTGATTGCCTTCCAGCACTGAGGACAGATTTTTCTCATGTGGTTTGACCAATAATGTCTTCTTGTAGTAACGATTAAGAGACTTCCCAGTATCTAGAGTTCACACATTAAAATGCAGAAATGTCATCAGCCAGATTTCTCTAGTTCTGGCAATTACTGTTTTCTAATTCAGTACTGCTCAGATAAATTTTAAATTTAAAATTTTAGAATTGTATCTTAGAGCCAACACATGCTCTAAAAATTAGCTGTACAACTGCTTTCACTGCTGAGCAATATAGAAAATGACTGCTTTCTAGCAGAAAGATGTCTTTAATAGATTTTCTCTACTACTAGTTTAGTCAGCCATTCCCTCAGCTACACAATGAAGTGCCCTACTATATTCTAACCCTCACCTCAACACAGCCTGCTGGATCCTACTAACTAATACAGAAGTAATCATAACAGTTGAGACCCAGATAGGAAATTAGAAGCTATGCCAAATATTTTAATTGAAAAATCAATATAAGAAATTAAACAGTAGTTGAAGGGCAGAAAGAGAGTAAAAAAGAGGCATAATAGAAATGGTATTTCTAGGAAGCAGCTACTGCCTCTAGGGTTTTGTGATGAAAGAGCAGAGGTTGGGGTTTATAAGAACCCAGAAGCTTAAGAAAGGGCCTCCAGAAGGGGGCTCAGACTTCTCTTAGTAAGACATGACCTAAGTAGGGCATATGTCTTAGGAATTTGAAGCAGGACTACTGATCTGGAATTCTAACATTTGAGAAGTGGGCAGTGCCTTGATGTTGTCTCTGATGGCACCCATGAAGCTGGTTCCAAGAGAGCAGAAAAAAATTAGGGACTAGGCCAGCTGCTTGTGGCGGGGTGAATAGTTTTCATGACGATGACGCTGTCAGAACAGTTAATAAACACAAAAGGAATGAGTCCTTTCTCTCTCCTCTTCATTTCCAGGCCCTGTATAGTGACATGTATTTGGCTAAAATCCAACAGGGAATGATCTACAAAAAGAGAAACATGGTTTGCAAAATCTCAGTCCCAGTACAGTAAAGTGGAGGATGAAAGCAGGGATTTGGAGCTGAGAGACAAAAGTTGAATGTCCAACACATCAACCTTTTAGAGACCTCTACCACTAATCTGATGGCCTGATGTGTATATTAAGTCAAAGTTAAATTTACATTTCAAACATGATTAGGTCCCCTAAACACAGGTGTCATTCTGTGATGTGAGCAGTATCCATAATGCTGTCAATCTACAGGTATTAATATCAAGTATGACTGATTCATATTACTGGTCAATTATTTGTCACTCAAAGGCAAATTCTTTGGAATAATTTCACTGATAAGCATTCAATGATTTTGCCTATTTTGTTTTCCTTCTGGCAAAGAGATAGAATAGGCCTAAATGTTTCACAGAATGCTTTAGACTGAATCAATTATGAGTTAAATTATTCCCATGCTGATATTCATCACCATATTCCTCTACATGTGAACAAATACCTAACCAGATGAATTTCATGACTTAGATGAATACAGTATCACCCTGTCATAAAAGCTGCATGAGTGCATGTGCTGTAACTGCACTTAACTGCAATTGACCAGCCCACAATATCTAATACAGTGCCAGCCATAGAGTGGGCCCTCAGTATATTTTTGTTGAATAAGTAGATGCTGTTTGTTTTTTAAAATCTCACCTTGAGAGACTTATTTAATAATTTCAATAAATAGAACATCAGGAATTTTTACAAAATGTCAGTGACTAGAAAGTGTTAAACTTATTTCTGAAGTTTCTAGCTCTCATGTAGAAGGGTATGCCTTTTGAGCCTCTGACTTCACAAGATAGGAGAATTTTATTTAATGCCTAATTATACAATGTGAATTCAATAAGTATGATTTCATGTTTATTAAAAAGCCTGGTATTTTTAAGTTTCTTTTTTTTCATTAAGGGGAATAAAAAGCTGCAGGCTGATCTGTTTCTTTCAGTCATTCACTGTTTCTCATTAAAATACACTTAAAATATGTTACAAATTGCAATCCTCTCTGTGGTCAAATGGAGTGTGTTGAAGGTCTAAAATATTGTTCAAAAGCATTCACCTGGAATATAGCACTGAAAATAAAGATGTATGCATACATGCATGCATATATATATGCACAAAATGTATATATAGATATACATAAATACACATATATACATACATATTACAATCATATTAGCTTTGAAAAAATGTTTGCATAAAATATTTTATAATTGATAAAAATATTTAAACTAATTTTTTAATACATATGATTAAAAGATATGCTATCATACTACATATACTTTGTTTTATATCACTTGTATATTTCATATAAATATGTATGTATCTGATTTGTTAGTATTGTAATCAATATTTACTAACAGCTAACTACTCCATATATTATGCTATACCGTGAGTATAATATATGAAGAACACAAAGACAAATAAGAGAGTATTTATCCTCAAGGAACTTGCTGCCTTTTAATTTTTAATTTTAAGTCATAGACTTCTCAATATTTTACAGCATGTTACAAATATATTCTTAAATAGTGGAATGTTAATAGTAATAAATATTTAAAGCAATAATAACCATACTAAAAACTTAAATTTCCATACAATGTTTTTTTTTGAAATGCCGTTATATACATTTTTCTGTTACTTATTTCATCTATGCATCACTGCTAGAGATGTAGAATATTTGCATATATGTCTATTTTCTAACACATAAGAAAGATGAAGTTAATGAAAGTTAATAAATAATATTATTTATATACAGTCATCCTCTACATCACAATGTTTCAGTCAGCTACAAACTACATATACCAGAGTAGTTCTCTAAGATTATAATGGAGCTGAAAAATTAGTGACATAGTCATGGTGATGTCATAGCAGAATGCATTACTGGTGTGTTTGTGGTGATCCTGACATAAACAAACCTACTGTATCATGAGTCATATTAAAGTATACACAAATATCCTAGGCCTTCACATCCACTCACCACTCACTCACTCAGTGACGCACCCAGAGCAATTTCTAGTCCTGCAAGCTCTATTCATGCTGCATGCTATTCAATTAAGTTTAGCCTTAAGTTCCCTCCTTACGTACACTAAGTTATGCCCAAAGGTTTCTCTGTACATAGTGAACTGTAACCTAACTGGATGTGTAAATAGACTGTAATCTACTCTTGTGCCCATCTAGCTTCTGCCAGCCAACTCTTCAAACTGTGTTGGAAGAAGGTAAATGCTAAGTTGTAAACTAACTGGCAGTTTGTACACTTCACTTCGGTTTTCTCTATGACACTTTCATTTTTCTGTCCATAAATCAACCACAAGGCAGGCCATGCCTCTCTAAACCTATTCTGTTTCAGAGGCTAAATCATTCTTTGCTCAATTAAATTCTGTTAAATTTAATTTGTGTAAGGCTTTTAACAGTGCCTTATATAGGTATACCATTTGTTATCTCTTATATTTTTATTGTACTTTCTCTATGTTTACATGTGATTAGATACACATACACTTGCTATTGTGTTAAACTTCCTGCAGTATTTAGCATAGTAGCATGTTGTTCCAGTTTGTAGCCTGGAAGTAATAGGCTACACCATAAACCCTAGGTATGTAGTAGGCTATTACTTGTAAGTAGACTCTGTGACGTTTCCACACTGACAACATTGCCTGATAATGCATTTCTCAGAGCATATCGTTATCATTAAAAGATGTGTGACTGTATTGTAATCATTTTATATGTAAATAAATTTAAAAGTTGAATTTTAAAAATTGCTTTCACACTTAAATTACATTATTTTTTCACATACCATAAAAACCTGCTGTTTTCTGGAATTTTAAACAAAAGCTTAGTTTGCTCTTTGCCCTTGAAATTGTTAGGTTGTCTAAAGTTTCCAAGCATGAAAGCCAATGTAAAACTGATTATTCATTGATATTTCTTTAGAATCTAATTTATGTATTTCCTTCTGTGATTCCCTACTCCCAAAGTAGACTGCATTGCCTATTCATCTCAGCTCCAGTAGCCAAATTCTTAATTCTATCTTAGGAAATATATTGCATATAAACACTTCCAAGATCTTATTAGACATATGTCGAAGTTATTTTATTGGATGTTAAAGGAATAAAGACCTTAAAACATTAGGGTTTGGAAGACACTTACGTTACACTTCTCTGTGTAAACTCACTCATATGTTAGGAATTAAGAATGGCATCTGAGATCCTAGGTCCCCTAATATGGATTTTTTATTGAAAAATAAATGGCCAAATAGAAAAACCAAAATATTCTATTAATCTAGGCAAGCATGTGATAGCTCTGAATACAGGAGTGCTCCAGTAAACTCTAATGGAACTAAGGTAGGATACCTGTAAAAATTACTTTGTGAGTGTAGTCGATGCTGTCTCTGGCTATTCACAATCACAGTTTTAGTCAAAAGAACAAGGAAATGCCAATCCCAAGTACACCTAAGAAAGCAGCAGTAAAGGCATGAAAGTCTGGTTTGGGCAGAAGAAGCTGTCTTACAATGCATTTGCAAGTAAGGATGCAGTTGATTCTAGAAGCAGATACGGAGCTGGGATGTTTCTTCATTATTGTCCAAAACAGAGGCAAGGACCAGACTTAATCTTCTCACATCAGCCAGCCAATGACTGCAGGCAGACCCCCGGAAAGTGGTGTAACTTTGGGAAGACATTGTCCTGTCTCTGAAGGCAAGTTTTAGTGAGAGCCCAGGAGTTTACATTCAACAGATGATATCTTTACTAGGAGAGGGATGGATGTGTTGACCCTCAAAGTGAGGTTTTAGACAGATCATCAATTTACTTATGACAATATCCTTTCAAAGATTAAATGTCTTTTATTTATTGTGAAGTTTATTTCTAGGATGCTATTCTTTTGTTGCTATAGCTAATGCAGTTATTTCCTTACATATTCTATAACATTTTTAATGTAGGAAATTGTTGATTTTTGTCTATTAATTACATAATGAGCCATTTACTGAATTTACATTCTATTTTATTATCTTATGTATATGATTATCCACATGCATTATCTAGTCTATATCTAACTTAAAATAGCAACCTATTCCTGGAAAAACAAAACCAGATCTATTCTCATCATTAGAAAAATAAGCATCAGTGACATTACTGGTTTACAATTTCTTCTATAGTTAACAAAATAACCATGTGATAGTCAATAGAATTGAAATTATAATGCAAAAACAAGAACAGTGCAGACAAAACAATACTAACAAAGCAAATGGTGCATGAACTACTGTACATTCATAAAACATGGGTGTTCTGAGGGAAAACCTCAGAAGGGTGCCAAAACCTCACTAGGGTGCCAACTACTCACCTGGATGAATGGTTAAAGAAAACGTTTTATATATATATACACACATATATACACACACAGACATACACATACACACACACATATATGTATGTATATATATACACATGTATATATATGCACACATATATACATATATATATATATACACACACACACACACATACAGATGATGGAATACTACTGGGACATGAAAAGGAATCAAAACTCATCATTTGTAGCAACATGAATGGAACTAAAGGTTGTTATGTTAAATGAAATAAGCCAGACACAGAAAGACAAATGTCACATATTCTCCCTTCTATGTGGAGCTAAAAAAAAAAAAATTGATCTCATGGAGATAGAAAGTAGAATGATAGTTACTAGAGGCTGAGAAGGGTGTGTTTATGGGGGCGGAGGGTGGGGTGGTGGTGGTAGGGGATAAAGAGAAGTTAGTTAATGATACAAACATACAGGTAGATAGAAGAAATAAGTTCTAATGTTGGATAGCAGAATATGATAACCTTAGTTAAGTACAATGTATTGTATATTTCAAAATAGCTAGAAGAGAGTATTTGAAATGCTCCCAACACATTAATTTTATAAATGATAAATGCTCCAGGTGATAGATACCCTAAATCCCTTGACTTGATCATTACATATTCTTTGCATGTAATAAGGTAAGACATGTATCCCATAAATGTACAAACATTATGAGTCAATTTTATTATGTGTCAATTTTTTTTTAAAGAAGGTAACTGCTGATTGCTTTGCTTTTCCTTGTTCTCAAAACTTGGGAAATCCAAATCAGTTCAATCATGCAAAGAAGTACCTCCCAGCAAAAAGCAAAAAGTAAATGAAAGGTAATTCTCTGTAATGTCAGATGCTTATAAACCAAGTGGGCACATTTGAAGTTTTATATATTGTGATAGTATTTTTACTCTTTCTGAATTCTTCTACTATTTTAAATTTAATTGAAGGTAATTCAATGAAGGTAATTCATTGATAAGTCAGCGTCTTATCCTGATCCTTAATGGGAGATTCATGTGCTTCATAATTAATTATGATGAGAGATTGTTCTCTCACTCTTATTCTTTTCTACTTATGCAAAGAAATAAAGAAGAAATAGAGAATGAAATATATAAACAATCAATGGAAAAGGTGTTAAGGAAGTGTTCTAATTTCTCACTGTACTCAAATTGATGCACTATTATTATTTGACTTTCTCTGCTGGTTACTGCAGACACCATTATTTATTATATTATTATTTTGTTGTTTAAATATTTTTCTTGTAATTTTTCTCAAGGACTCATGAACACTACAATCTATTCATATTTAAGTATCTCCACATATCTTCTTTTATCTTCCAACTTGAATGAGGTTTTGGTTAGAAATAAAATTTATGCAAATTTTCCAAAATTCTTAGAATTTGCTTCCCTGTCCTCTGTCAGTGATTGTTGCTATGAATATACCTTAATTAGCCTGATCTTTCTATCTTTAGTTTTTCCTAATACGTATAATTTCTGGTTAGATACTCAGATAATTATTTACTGATGAATCCTAACAAATTTTAAAAATTGACCTTGGCATAAATACAGTTGAGTCATGGTTGTCAGGAGTCCAGTTGCCTACTTTTCATATTTACATTCAAGTTCTTATTGGAACTATAGTCTTTAGTAAGTTTTAAAAAGTATTTTTCTATATTTATTTTATTCTTTTCTTCAAGATACAGATTATACCTATGCAGGAATAACATTTTTCTCTTTCACGTGAATTATCTGCTCTAAATATTTCTCTTCTCTTTCTTTCTCTTTCATTTTTATCACTATTTCCTCTGCTAGTGCAACATATCTATAACTACATTGAAGTTCTTATTAATGGAGTTCTTTTTCTTTTTTCGTCATCTATGCTCTTATTTCTCTCTTCCTCTTAAATTAACAGTATGTTTTCATTTTCCTGATAACTTTTGTTTTTCCTTGGATTTATTTTCTAAGCTTTGAAAGCTCAAAATTGATCTTATTGGCTTTGTGTAATTTATTCCTTAAGCCACTGCAGATCTGTTTTGAAGCCTTTAAATCCAGAGGCCATATTGTACTTATATTCTTAGGTTTCATGGGAAATAATTTTCATCAAAATATTTATCTTTTAGAGTGCTGTAAAGTGTCACCTTTCTGATTTGTTAGTATTTCTATGATTTCTTATTCTTGTTATTATATTCCTTTTTTCTTATTTTCTGTGCAACATTTTTAGGCACTTTCCATAATTGATTTTTTTTTCAGTTATTACACATAGTTGAATAAAGGAAGCTCATCATGGAGCAACCATTTTCTAGAATAGTGAGGAGGTAAGGCCAGAAGATGGATAAAGGGCTCCAGGCACCTTGAGCAAAGGAAACTGGTTTTTCATTATAATGTCTTGAAATTTTTCATTCACAGTCTTGCTTTCAGGCATTACCTTGTGCAGGTTAACATTTATCCTGACACACTGAAAATATTCCAAGCCATATTTGTCATAAATTGTTAGTATTTGTAACATTATCTTTCACTTATGCTCAGATGACAAAGAAAGGTAGCCTCATGTGTCTTTCCACCTATATTCTCTGTCTATCCTGCCTTATATTTAGATATTTTTTGTGCAAAGATGAAATATCTTAATGTTTTTAACTTTCAGAAGACAGGTTCAATTTCACTGCAAAATACACTTCCAGATGTGTTTGTTGCTAATACAACATTTTTTTCTGATCTTCAGTGTCTTATCCAGTTGGTAGAACTTTGTGCTTTGCTTGCCTTGTAAAAAAGGAGAAGGAAGTATAAAGAGGGGAGAGGAATAAAAAGAGAATAAGAGAGGATTACTTTATTTGAAATTACATATTTAATATCACTTTTAATATCTTTCAGAAAAAAGTTAATCTTGGGAAATCTAAATTTTCAACTGGAGTTAGAATGAGGAAAATGATAGTGGTAATTAAGAAATAAGTGATATAATAGTGCTTTGGTTATTATTAACATGGTGCTTCCAGGTTTTGGAAACAGGATTGTTGGGGGAAGCAGCAATGGAGGAAGGGTTTACAGTGTGCCTACATAAACTAGTTATATGTATAAAAGAAATGAGGAACAATAAACTGCAGAAGACCACAGGAGGCCTCTGGGGAGGAAGGCCTCTCCATATCTCATGTTCTGGTGCAGGGTGACCTAGGCTCTGTTATCATAAACATTGGGCTCAAGGATGTAAAACCCCTTTGTAGCACTAAGACATAACCAGATCTGTAGGCTCCTTGTGGGGCCCATGTTCCAACAGCTGCACATAGATAATAGGCTAAAGATAACCACATGTTCTTGTTTTGTGAAACTCCTAAACTGCCAGTGTTATCAGTCTTTAGGATGTCACACCAGTTCTGGCTCACTGATTCACTCCACTATCACGTCACCTTCTCCTCACCATCATTCCTCCCCTAACCTATAGATCGAAGTGATTGTAACCAATAAACAGTGTGGATGATCAGAGCTGGGGTCTTCACTGTCTCCTCCAGAGTAATAAGTGATGGCCCCCTGGTCCTACTCTTTGCACTCTTAGTCTGTCTTTTTCTCATTCCTTTGTCACCACCAAACTCAGGGTACCCATGGGTGGGGTGTGGGGCTGGTTCCCCATACAGGATAATAAAAAAAAAATCCCAGCTTACAATTCTAGGAGAAAAAAAAAGCTGATTTAAGCACCCTATACATCCACATTGAGCACCTTCTTAGTGACATATTTAAAATAACACTAAGTAGGAGAAAAATCTGCCATATATTTATTCTATCAGACACAGCATTAAAAAAGAACCATGATTTCCCTTGAATGTTAAAGTGCTAAAACAAGAACAGTGGTGGACTGCAATAAAAAAAAAAGTCAAACATTAAAGTATTCAAAGATATTTCATTTAAAAAGGCAAACAGTTTTGAAGTTTATATAAATTTTAACCTAATAAGTTCAAAAAATTATATGCTGTAAAAAATAGTCTCAATCAAATCTCTACAAATTGAGATAATTGGGCAAAAGTTCTAGGTTTTAATTACTTTTTGAGCGTCTCCATTTGCTTTGATTTATTTTAAAGAATAATAGCATTTTACATTTTCATTTTCCAAGTTCATTTGAAATTACTATCAATTAATTTTAATATTTTGCAATTTATTAGAATGTGATTTAAGTCTATCAGTGGTAAAGGAAGGAAAAGATCAGCAGGGAAACCTTAGTATTAATAGAGTTACAATACCTACTAAGCATGACAGGGTGACAGTATCATGGGGTGAACAAATGGGCAGTGAAAGAAAATACTATTCAAGGGCGATGATTTTGTGTAATAATTAAGATCCTGGACTTAGGTGCCAGCTGATGTGGTTAGAATCTCTTCTCTTCGACTCCAGCAGTGAGATTAACAAAGTACATAAATGTTCTGTCTCAATTTTCTTGTCTATAAATAGATGATGATGGTAATTACTGCATAGGGCCAGTTGGATCATTCAGTGAGCTAACTCTTTACATTATTTAGAACCATAACAGTTACATTGTAATTACTATCTGGCTTCATCATAGTTAATATTATTATTAATACCACTAGTAATTTACAAGCAAAGTGTAGGAAGCAAAATAATTTTAAAAATGGGAAAAAAAAGGGAGAGAATAGCAGAAAGTTATGAAGACAGTGGTATCAATGAGTCTTGAAAGTCTGCGGTCAACATCACCTTGCTATGGTTCGAAGGATTGGGCTCAGATAGAGATTTGGATAAAGTTGACTCTAGTTTATGAAAAACTAAACAGAAAAGAAAATTAGTTTGCCAGATCTAAAAAATTAGTGTAATTTGCAGGCTACTGATTCAAAGATTCATGGAAGAGAAAAAATAACTTAAATTCAGTTAATCAAAATAGGACTTAAGTGGTAGAAAAATATTTTTAAAAACCGAATTACAGGAATAAAACATCAGAAGAGACTAAAAGAAAATCTTACTAGAGAATGTGAGGCCTAATGTTTTGCCTAAGGCGTCCACAGTTTCTTATATCCAACTGAATTTAGGGTACAGGATTTGCAAAGACAGTTCTGTGAGTGTGATTGAATCTCTCTGCCCTAGCAGATCTACCTTCTCTCCTCCTCCAATTTTTCATCAGGAAACTAGCTTGCAACAACACTTCCCTGCTTCTCTGGCTTATGCTTGGTTGCACAAACAGCATAGCATCAGAAGAATACTGGAGAAAAGATCAAGTGTATTTATTCATTCATTTGGATTTCTCCCTGTGGAATTGGCTCAGGCTGGTCTGTATCCCTCTAGAGAGTTTGTTCAGCTTTCTCTAAAGGTTCTTCAGCCCTAGGAATGGTGACAGAGCCCCACTGTTACTGGCCCTGAGGTGCTGAAGTCTGTGTCCCAGGTTTCCTACATGTTGTCTGTTATTTTTAACTCTCTTCAGTTTCAGTCTCAGTGTCCCAGCTGATTCCAGCAAGACCCTAAGAAATGTAATGTATTCAAATGTCAGCCTAGTGTATGTACTTTTTAGAGGCTATACTCATAAAGAAATATAAATTTAACTCAATGTGTACCCTCCAACTCTCCCTTTCTCTCTTTATTCTGTCATCATCTTCTTTCTCCCTTTCCTGTTTTTTCTTCTTCTTCTCTTCATCCACCTCCTCCTTTTAATGTATAGACATTTTTAGAGAAATTTTAGGTTTACAGAAAAAGTAAGTTGAATATACAGAATCTCTTGTATTCCATCCCCCTAGTTCTCCTTATATTAAAAGCTCTCATTTGCATGGTACATTTGTAAAAATTGATATTAATATTGGAACACTATCATTAACTAAATTCTATAACCTACATTAGGGTTCATTCTTTTCGTAGTACATCCTATGTTACTTTTCTTTTTATTTTTTCCTTTTTTTTTTCACTCAACAAATACTTATATCATACCTGCCAGATGCTGAGTATTATGCTAAGGTATACCAAAAAGCAGAAACTGAAACAAACTGTCTCTGGTTTCATGGAGCTTAAGTTCTAGGGCAAGAATACAAAAAATAACCAAATAATTATTTAGTATATTAGGCAATGGTATCTACTTTGGATGAAAATAAAGCAGGGTTAAGGAATAAATTAGTGGGTTGGGGTATTTCTGAAAGCAGTCAGAAAAAGTTGTTCTGAAAAAATGATACTTAGGTACAGAATGAAGGTATAGAGCTAAGTGAAGAACTGTGATCATACAGATTGTCCCAGGGAGGAGCACTCCAAAGAGAAAAACAAAAAAGCAAGTCCTGACATCTGCTAAAAAATATAGATGCTTCCCTTTCTGCTGTTGTAGCTAAGTGTGAAAAAAATGTATACTAATCTGTTGAATTACAAAAATCAGAATGCTGCCAGGAAATAAAGTAAATGAGGCAAAATAGTAGATTAGTTGTTGTTTTACTCTTTAGTGTATTCATTTTCAAACTAGTACTTCAAATGATGGTATGTGGGAACAGTTTATATAACAGTGGGTTCCTTTCCAGTATAACATGAGATTTTTTAAAGTTCAGTCGTTAAACAAAATTTAAATCTTGCAATATTTCATTTATTTACTTTGGAAGAATCCAATTTTAAGATAATTAAAATTCATAGCAAGTAAGTGCAGAAATTTTCTAATAAGTTTACATTTAGAAATTTCAACTGTAGATTTTTCTTGATATGTCATAATATCTTAAACACATCTAAATTGCTTTAAATTATGTCAGTCCACCTGAAAGTTAAGATTATTTCACTATGTGTAATAATTATTTTATATTGAATTCACTTAAATAGGTATATTTTACATGAAAGACAAATATATCTAATTCAGCTTTCTAGAATTCAGTTAAATTGGCGGTCTAAGGCATCTATACCAAGAATGTTTTGTTTTTTATAGACTTCTCTGATTTTATTATTATGATATTTACCAATTAGCATTATAAACATGCATAACTATGTGTAAAACTGTATTTCCATAATGAAAATATATTCACCTTAGGTACATAATATCTTATGTTCACACAATCTGTACATGTGAGTTTATAGCCGGTCTATTTATAATTGACCAAAATTGGAAATACCCAAATACACATCACTAGATGAATGGGCAGACATACGGTACATAAACATTCAATTTATTACTACTAAAAAATTTAATTATATATGTAATTTTATGAATGAATTTCAAATGCATTATCTTGGATGAAAGAAGCTAATCTTAGGTGATATACTTGTTTGATTCCATGTAATATTCTAGGAAAAATAAAACTTTAGGAAAGAAGAACAAGTTAGTTGTTGCCAGCAATTGGGATCAGAGAAAGTTTTGTTTACAACAAAGACAGCATCGTAGAATATTTTGGAATTTCAGAATTGCTCTGTATTCTGAGTGTGATAGTAGTTATACAAATGTATACATATGCTAATGTCCCTGGAACCATACACCGGTGAAGTAAATTGTATGGTATGCCCATAAGAATCCTTAATAATCTTAAAGTTCATGGTAAACTGGGAATAAATAAAATACTTAATAAAGAAAACCGAAAAGTAGAATATCATATTCAGTAGACAACTCATAAAAACTTCCCTGCCAATGAGATGAGAGTGTCCAGTTGTACTACTTCTGCAATTACAATAAAGGTCCTAATCAGTATAAAAATTGGAAATAAACAAAAGCTTTATTATTGCTTGTGACATGATTGTGTATGTAGAAAATCTAGGATAACTACTGAAAACTCTTACCTCTTGTGTGTATATATAATTTAATTCTTATGTATGTACAATAAAATGTAAGATAGAAAGGAAGTCGCAAAGGGAAGGAGAGAAAAGAAATTAATTAGTAATTTGTAGGGAAATCTAAAATACATTGGAATATAGTATTATCTAGTAATGAGAAGATTTTAATGTTGATAAAAATGAAAAAAATCATTACTCACCCAGGATAAAGCATAAAGTTAGAAGAAATAGGAATTGTCTCATTGAGGGAAAATGTCATAAATGAAGGATTGTATTTTTGTTTATAATAGTCATAGTTTACTTTTAAATCTATTTCATTAAAGCTAAAACCTATGTTAAATGCACAGAGATGTGAATGGACTACAGAAAAAAATCAAGGCATTTATAAAAGTCATTGGAATAAATGGAATGCCATGTGCTGTATCTAAAAGCAAAACTGTCATTTATTATACACAATTGAAAAGTTGTTCAAGATAAGAGACTGATTTATAAAAAGCATCCTCTCTCAAAGCATAGAAGAGAAGAAGTTAGAAATAAGAGAAAAAAACTTTAAGGTAAATAAATTTGTATAAGTATGTTTAACTGCAAATTTTGATAGAGCTTAGGAAACTACCTTAATACAATTTTTAAATTCTATAAATCTAGCTCTATTCTTTATCTTCTTTTTTTCATTAAAATCACAGCACTATGAAATATGATGTGTTAATAGAGGGAATATCAACTTTCTCCTGATTTATTATTGAAAAGCCTGACTTTCAGTCAACAATTTTTTTGATCTTTAATATCTGCCTGGCAGCATTTAATAACAGTCCAAGGATATGAACAGACACTTTACAAAAGAAGACATACATGAGGCCAAAAAACATGAAAAAATGCTCACCATCACTGGTCATTAGAGAAATGCAAATCAAAACCACATTGAGATACCATCTCACGCCAGTTAGAATGGCCATCATTAAAAAATCTGGAGACAACAGATGCTGGAGAGGATGTGGAGAAATAGGAACACTTTTACACTGTTGGTGGGAGTGTAAATTAGTGCACCCATTGTGGAAGACAGTGCGGCGATCCTATCCTACTACATATTTCTGCTCTTCTATCTTAAATGAATGTGGAATAAATATATCTTGAGCCACTTCCTAGTGGCGTTAGAGCA
>CAUYQU010003123.1:0-20089 GCA_963574635.1 Cheracebus regulus
AAATTGAATCACATGACATTGCCAATATTTGACTTTTTTTATTACCTCACAAAACAACAGTGTAAGGCCGGTTACCTTGCTGGGAGCTCGGACGCCCCCCCCCTCCTCCTTTTTCCCTTTTACAAGCCCCGAGCAAGCTCAGACATGCCCCAAACAAGCTCAGACACGCTCAGGCATGTTCCCCTCTCCCTTGCTCGCACAGCCTGGTCTTCTCTTAAAAAGCCCAGTATGCAAACAAAGTGCTGCAACCATAGCTTCTTAATAACCAATAGCAGCTAAGCACTAACAACCAATAGCAGCTAAGCCTTAACAACCAATAGCAGCTGAGTTTTAACAAGCCAAGTCCTAGGTCAAGGCTTGTAACTTACCCAATAGCAGTCTTGCTCTCCCACAACCAATCGAGCTGTTTCACTCCCTATAAAAACCCCTTGTCTAAAAATAGACTCGCTGTCTAAAAATAGACTCACTATAAAAACCCCCTGTCTGAGCGGAGTCCGTGCGACTTCTCCGGCTCCTCCTGTCAGGACTGCAGAACCTCATCCGGGAGCCTGAATAAATTCTCTTGCATTGGATTATTTTGGTGCTGGCCTCAGTTTCTTCGTTTTATCCTCGGAATAAAACAGGGACCATCTAGTTGCAGGAAAACAAACTCTGAACTCCCACTGATTCTACATTAGGGTGAGTTTTATAATTATTTCATTATATATATTATGATGTATCAGTAATAAGGTGTACAATAGATATGATGTATTTGAGTAATTCCCAACCATCCCTTCCTGCCCCAGTCCATGGAAAAATTATCTTCCACAAAACCAGTCCCTGGTGCCAAAAAGGTGGGGGGCTACTGCACTCAAGAAGTCATATGGATTTGAATCCAAGACGGAATCTCAAGAATGGCCTTTTCACCTAGTGGTTTCAATCCTGGCTGTACAGGAGAATTAACTGAGACCCTTTAGGAAAATTTCCAGATCTGGGTAACAGACCCTGAAATTATGAATTGATTTTAGGTGAGGCACATGATTCCAAAATGCAGTCAGGGTGAAAATGACAGATTCATCAATGCCTTTGATCCCCTCAAATTAATGACAGATAGGAAATACTGCCCACTTTTTCCTCATCTCTGTGTCATCATTTCAGCAATCACAAGAGACCTGCAGTGGCTGCTTCTTTCTGATTCACATGTGTAGTCTATGCCTTAGAAGGAGCTTGTTAGCAAGCTGTACAAGTAGAGCAGTAGCAAAGAAATCCATTGAACATAGGATAACAAAACTCATATTATTTGAACTTAATCCTCATTAGCCTAAGTACATTCCATAAGTAAAAATTTTAGCAAGTCAGAGGCTGGTATAAACTTCTATCAATTTTCTAGGTGAGGATTAATTTTAAAAATACATTAAGTCAATTGGTCATTGCTTTAACATAAGCTAAATCTTGCTTAAAACATCTGTTAGAAAATTAACAGGACCACCCCTTCTGGAGTTGTTCAAGATTGGCTGAAGGAAGCAAAGCTACATTTCTTGGTAAGAGTATTAAGATGCACCATTCTGGTGATTTTAGAGCTCAGCATATCTAATCCACGAGAGCGCCTGAATAAGGAATGCTTGATTTTGCCTTTCTGTCCTCAATATTCTGTTATCTCAAGTTATTTGTTTTCCTGATGTGTTAAAATGCTCGTGCTCTTTTAACCTCCACTAAAAGATAGGTGAATTTATAGAATATGAAATTTTATCCTGATTTTCGTGTGGAATGGATGATTTGATTTATCTACCACATGAGAAATATATCCGGCAGAATTTCTCGCTTCTGCTACTGCATACTATTGACTTTTGGCTGGTAGCCTTATTTATTCCTGCGTATGAATTAGTCCAGCCAGGTTTGAACCTCATTTTGCACTGGGCAGGGGATAAAGAGCCTTTGTTTTAGGGAAGAAATTGCTCTGTTTATGCCTCAGTTCCTTTTTTTCAGATGTCTTGGGTGCTGCTACCTGCTATCTAATGACAGAATACCATACCATGATTCATGTGGGTCCCAGAACCCTGAGAGTACTTGGAAACCTATCATCATTCTTTCTTTCCCTTGGGTTGTTCTTACAGGCTTTGGATACCTTTAAGAATTCCTCACTCTACCGCCCCATTCCCAACCTTGTTAACTAGATTCATGATCCTGATGTCTTCTGGATTCCACTACCCAAATGAATGCACATCATTCATGTTTTTCTCTGTATTATTGACCATCTTATCCAGACTCTTAATACCTGCAAGGACTTCCGTCCCCCAAAACACCCACCTTACTAACTGGATTCATACACTAGGGAAACCCAAGGCCGATCTATTAGGGAGACAAGTTTTCAGATAACTGGTAGCATTTTTTGTTGATAAAGTTTTCAATGCTGAGGTGACATATGTTTACATGGTAAAGTAGTTATAATTTCTGGCTTCTACCTACATAACATAAAAAAATAGGTTTCTAACAGCAGCAAAGTTATTATAAATTTTTTATTAAAAATTCCTGATTATTTTGTAGTTACCTTGTAGCCCAGTGTAATTTATTTTTCATTACATTTCTTTGTTCAAAATCAAGAGATCAAAAGTAAAAGAAAAAATATTAAAAGTGAAATAACATGACACAAAAGATACATTAAAGTGTAATCAAAGCAATTTAATTAAAAATGACTTTTTAAAGCCTAATTTTCACTTTTTCATTTCAGCAGACCACATTGTGATAATTGTTAGAGGCCAACTGACAGGTGAAGTGTAACAAAAAAATACCAAATGCTTATTTAGTAATTCATTTGGAATATAAATGTCTCACATAAAGCTCAAGCTTTTCTCTGTGGCTCCCACCTCTTAAAAAATAAATTTATCCCAAATGTCTGTAAAATCTATTATTTCCACATTATTCCTTGAGCCAACATAGAAAAATGAGTTGCACTTTTTTTTGGTAGAAGATGCTGTGAAAAGCCAGGTAATATAAAATAAACTGGAAGTTTTTGCTGCCCAAGTTTTTCTTAGTAATAGAATTTGGTTTCTGTGTATTGTTTTTCAGCACATTTTGTGTTTAAAACTTTTGGGGATTTGAAGGAAATAATGCACTTATATTTTCCATCATATTGTTTCTAATTTCCCCCCCTTTTCTGAGAAATTTCTAGGACTTCATAAATTTTAAAATTATTATAATTATTATTATTTTTGAGAAGATATAGTTATTGTATGCTGATTTTTTGGTTATTTTAGAGATACAGTTTTTAATGCATCTGCAAAAATTAGTTAAAAAGTTTTAGAAGCAGTTAATGCTTTTTGCCTTGTTTTTCTGTTTTTGTTTTGGGGGCCAGTTGTTTTCTTGTGTTGGGTTGCTTCTCATCAAGAGGGCCTTAAAGTTCCCCTCAGCTTGACTAAACTCTCGACATGCTTCTTGCCTTTGGGCCCCCAAACTCACTTTTCTTACTGCATTTACTTAAGAAAACTGGCCATTGTAAATTCTTTCTCTGTCCCTTTGAGATGAAAATCTTTAGAAAAGCTTCTTAGCACTTTTACAACCCAGGACTGCTCCTCTCAAGGACCTGGAAGGCATCCCTTTGAAATGTAGTCATCCAGAAAGATAGTGGGCTCTGAGTTATAAAACCACCTGTCGTCATGAAGATGGAGCAGAATGTTTACCTTCTGTCTGGGTAAGGCCAATTAGCAAACACAGGTCCCTCCACCCCCACTCTCCTGCACCTTTGGTTTGAATAATGTTGAGTTTAGACTAAGCTGGTCTCTCTCCTCTATTGCAATATCCTTGAATAAAGTCTTCCTTACTTGTTTAACATGATCCGGTGCTATTTTCACATTGACACTGTTTTTTAATCAGTATATTGCCTTCCAAAACCAGCTTTAATTGAGGTGTCACTTGTATACCATAGATACCATTTATCCACCTTCAGTGTCAACTTTAATGCTTTTTAATAATTTCACAGCTTTGTGCAGGCAGCCTGCACCACAATTCAGTTTTGGAACATTTTTATCATCCCCAAACAGGTCCCTTTTTCCAATTTTCAATCTATGATAGTCTATCATTTTTATGCTTTTGACTTTCTTTATATGTCTGAGAATTCTTTGTTGTTATTTTCTACTTAAATGTAAAAGAGAGAATATTCCAGGTACCTGGTGTTGATTTCATTTGTCTTGCTTCCCCTGAAGAACTCTCCCCTGACTGGGAAGTCTGACAGTTCTCTGTAAGTAGGTAGGGCTTGTCACCTGGCAGGGTTTTCTTCAGGTTGAGCAGGTAGGAAGCCAGCTATAAAGTTGTAGGACTCTAAATGTTTTCTTTTGGTCATCAACACTTTGTACTAGCGACATCTAGTTTTTCCCATGAAAATGTTCATTTTTAATACCAATTGTTGTTTTACCTGGGATATAGAAGGAAGTGTATGTGTGTGAGTGTGTGTGTGTGTGTTAGAGAGAGACAGAGAAGCATGGGTAAGAACAGGTACAATTGTTCTGAGGACATAATTTCAATTATTTCACCTGTTTTCAGCTTAACTTCATGCTCGCAAATAATCTGTTGTTGCACCAGAAAAATCAGCTACCACTTTTATGCAGCTCCCTCTCACATATATTTCATCTGAGACCTTCAGATCTTTTCCCCCATTCATCTGTTTGTTTTTATTTTATTTAATTGATGTTAATTGAGCAACAAAAATTGTATCTATTTTTCATGGACAACATATTGCTTTGAAATATGTACACATTTTAAATACATGTATACAATGTAATGTATACATTGTAACATGGCTAGATTGAGCTAATACACATATGCATTACCTCACATACTTTCTTTTTTTGTGTGTGTGTGTGTGGTGAGAACACCTAAAATCTACTGTTTTGGCAACTTTAAAGATTTTTTAAAAAATCAATCAATACTCTTCCTTTTAGCCCATCTTCCAGAAATGTGTATAAATCTCTAGCCTGCTGATGCTGCCCCTTGTTTTCCTTATTGTTATAATTTACTTTTTTATATTTGTTAACTATAACTTTAGAATTTTCTCAAGAAAGTCAGGAGGCAATTGTACATGTTACTACTGTAAGAATTAAAGAAAGAGGAAAGAAACACAAAAGGTGGCTTGCCAGTTAAGACAGGTTTATTTTAGAGAAAACAAACGTGAGGAGTATCTCGCCAAGTTAAGTCAGAGGCCCACTCTTTTACAGACCAAGAGCTTTTCAGGATTCGGGGTGTGAGAGTTTATCAGAGGCTTGCACTGCTTCTGTGTCTTTTTGTTGTGCTTATTTAAGAGGTAGAGTTTTGTATCTCTGTTCCCATACACTTTTCTGCACCTGTAGGCATACCCCTGAGTCTGCTTTTAGCTTCCCTATCTTAGTGAACCTGAAGGGAAAGGAATGTGTTTATTAAGGTCCACTGTTTTCCTAGGGCCCATTGTATAAGGGTGAAGTTTGGCCGTTACCCAAGAGACTTTCCCTCTACCTCCCTCTGTGCCCAGGCTGTCTTATCTGTGTTTTACCGTCTGCTCTTTCTGGCTGCTTGTAGTTAGAAGTGACTTCCTTGAAATGCATGAGGTTGGAAAGGGAGCTGGAATTTAAAGTGGCAGTGTTTGTCCGAGAAGACAGTGTTCCTGCTCTGTCAACTGCCATCTTGAATTGCAGCTTGGTTTTCTTCTAAGAAATAATACCAAAGTTGGATTGTAGTTATTTCAATAGAGTTAGCTCTGTCTAGTAATATAGTGGCTAGGCAGTTTGCTGAAAAGAATGAATAAAATACAAACACATCCCCTTAGAAGCACAGAAGAGATGACAAGGTAATACATTTCAGGGCCAAAGTCTAACTGAAGACAGAAACTCAGGGAGATAAGTATAGCATTGGAGTTGTTTTTGCCATCAGGGGACCTGCCAAAAACTTAACTTTTTCTAATCTAGTAGAGCATGGGATCAAAAGAATAGAATTCCCTCAGAAGACAAAGACCAGAGTTCTCCTAAGTTGAGGGGTCTGGTAAGAGAACCTCAGAAAGCTGAACTCGGCATTTGCCTCATTCTGTGTGGAGCAAGAGGAAGATCTCCCTTTCTACCTTCCCTACCTTAAAGAGATTATAGGAATTTATTCTTGATGCTTTAAAGAGTGGGAGCAGGATGGGAAATTCAACTGAAGAGTTGTAACTCTAAGCCAGCATGGATTTGGAGTCCAAAGAAATATATTTTGGATTGTCCATAAAATCCCAAACCATAAATTTATTGTATTTCATTGATTCTATCATGTACTTAATCCTCCCTGCCCCATATTTTAACATCAACATGTACACAATGATCAACAACATCTTAGATTCAATGAAATATTGGAGTGTAAAATTTCCTGGTGGAAGCTAGAACACACCTTCTCTGGAATAATACAACTTCATCTTCATCTCAGAGAATTCCCACAAATAATTTTTCAGGAAAATGAGTAGCTTCCTATAAACAATTACTGACTATGCAAGAAATTAAGCATACTAAGTGTGGCAGCCAGCAGAACAAAACAGCCAGGAAGAATACATTCTTTAAATTTATTATGTTATTAGAAATTGACAGATTAAAAGAGGAAGAAATTTTTGATAAGTATGTTTAAAGAAATGATAGGCAAGTCTGAGAATATTTTCAGATAGGAAATTATATATATAAAGACCTAACAGTTTGAAAATGAGTCAAGTAGATAATCCATAAATGATGTGAATTTCCTAATTTACATAGACTGATGTTTTTCACTTTTCCCTTGATGATGACAAAGTGAAATGGTTATGTTTCCCATTCTGTAGATTTGTGGCTTTGTAAATTTACTGTATAAAATCCTCAGATTTTTGACTTTTGAAGACAACTTTTCTATACATTTCATATATGATAGTAACGGTAACACAATCCCTCTTTTTAGAAGACTTTATTTCTTAGTCTGTGGAAAAAAATATTTTATATATTTTAAAGTCGTATCTTTAGTATGATTCTTCTGTATTTTTATCTCCCTTTGAAGTGTAAAGAATGGCTTTGTGACATGTTAGTTGGGATTCAGGGAAGCCATTGTTTCTTCTGTAAAGAAAATGTTGACTAAGCATAAATATAGATTATACTCTACCTATGTTATACATTGACCCTCAACCCACTAACCTAGAAATGTGCCCACATTGCATGGGAGGTGATATTCATAACTGTGCTTTGAGGATGGTGCTGGTAGCACCACTGATTATAATATACAAATAAAGGAGGTTTCTTCCCATGGGTGTCAATTCTCTTCATTTGAAACTCCGGCCCTAGAGAACTCATGCCTTTGTACAAAAATATGAGTTGGTGACACACTGGCTGTTAGGTAGATTCAGTATAGAACAATTATGCACCTATTATAATGCTGTGTTTGAGTAGCAGCATTTTGCATGTGAACTGTAACATTTCAGAGAAATCATTTGGATTTATTTTCGTTTCTGACTCCTTTTGTACTTGGAAACAGTACAAAAAATGGGAAATCTCTAAGAATTTGTTTTTGTCATCGAGGACATTTCTACATATTATATTTTGCAGAAATAACTTTTTACACAAGTCTGTTTCTGTAGAGGCAAACATCTTTGTAATCTTCTCTGAGTTGCGGGATATGATTTGTTTTCATGCCTTCCCTGTCAGTAACTGCTCCAGCATAACAGTATGAGTCAAACTCATTCCCTGTAACTTTTTTTCCTTAGGCATTTTTGAGTGAATGTGAAAATTGTGCATCTCTGATGGCTGCTAAATCTCTTTGCCTTTTTAAATGACAAGGGGTAAATGGAATTTGTTTTCCCCTTAATTTGCCAGCAATTCCTTGTCAAAGGGTTCCTTCTTAGATAATCTGATAATTAGGTGACAATTACAGCAAGTTTTTAAAAAAATTTTCTTTGGGAGTTTCCAAAGTTCTTTAGACATCAAAGTCATGTCATCCACCATAGCCACATAAAGACACATACAGTGGCTGGGAGAATGAAGAATAGATGAGCTATAGCTCATTAGTACTATGCTGTCTATACAATCTAATTAAGCCACAAGACCAAAGATAGATACTGCTGCTGACATGAATATTTGTGACAAAGGAATACTCTGAGTCAGATTTATCCACAGTAGCACTACTGACATTTTGGACTGGATACGTCTTCATTTTGGGAAGCTATTGTGTCCACTGCAGGATGTTTGGCAGCATTCCTGGCCTCTAACCAATAGATTTCTCCAACTGTGGCACTCAAAAAGCTTCTGGATATTGCCAAATATTCCCAGGGGTGGGAGTAAGGGGCCAAAAATTGCTCCTGGTTGAGAACCACTGCTTTACGTCACTGTCGTCACCTGGTGTTATGCAAGCTTGGGAAGATCTGCATGGAGAGGGGTCAAGAATAACAGTCCACGTGACTTCAGTGGGCCAGGCTGAGATCAATGACTTCTTAAAGTGTTAGCTTCATCTCGTTCTATCTTTTGTGCTAAGAAATTTCTCATTTTCTCCTGTAGTTTTCTGTTTCCTATGAAGGGAAGCAGAATTTTTTCACAACAGAAAGTGAAGCAGCAAAGTTTTGAGAGTTGCTCCTCATTTAATGGTGCAAAGAGACAGCATAGAGAGGATATGAGAGGATATGTGAAGGTCAAGAGCTAAGGATGTGGGTTCTGGAGCCGGACTGCCTAGTTTAAAAGCCAGCTCCCTACGTTAGCTGGCTGATCTTGGCCAAGTACGTACCTTTCCCTTGCCTCTACTGATAACATAGGGATAATGACAGAATCAGTTTAAGGAGTTGCTGTGTGGACTAAATGGGAGAATATGTATGAAATGCTTAGAGTAGTACTTAGTGCATAGAAATGGTAGTAGATAAGTATTAAAGGAGATAAAAAGAAGGTGTTTTTCCAGAAGGAAATGGATACTTAAATTGATTAGGAATTTGTAGTCTGTAATTCATTAACATAATCAACCTATTCCAAGTTAAGAACCTTTTTGACAATGACTGATTCAATGCTACCATTATAACAAAGGTGCATCACAAATGAAGTTTGATGTGCCTTAAGTGAATCCAAGATTCTTAAAACACAAAAAACTGATTACTTACAGTTTCCTGCTATAAAATAGCAGGCCATAAATACAAGTTAGTTCTATCTTCAAACAGAAGGATTTGATGGAAAATTTGTCTTCACTTGCTGTAACCATCAAACCTGTACGGTATCTGGGTCTTAGCCCAGAGATGACAAATACTTATTAGGTCCTGACGCAGGCAGGTGAACCCCAAAGTGGAGTTCCACCCATGAGTGTGCGTGGCTTTGCAAGGACAAGACAGAGGTAGAAGAAAACAGCTTTACGGAGGAGGCAGTGCTCCAGCTCTAGCAGTGGGCTGGCTCTATGACTGCTCTTGAAGAGCAGGGTTACCCCTTCCTTAGGCAGAGAGAAGCAGCTCAGGGCAGTTTTGCAGCCATATTTACATCCACTTTGAATTGCATGCAGATTAAGGGGCAGTTTATGCAGAAATTTCTAGGGAAGTGGTAGTACCTTTGGGTCATTGGGTCTTTGCCCCAGAAAGGGGTGGTAACCACGGAGTGTTGACGTGGCAACAGGAAATTGACATGGCACAGTGTTTGATGTGTCTGATTGAAAGCTGCTTTGCCCAATCCCTGTTGCAGCTTGTCCTCAGTCTGTTCCCCATCCAAGCCCTACCTCTGGAGTCAAATCCAGAGTTTTGTGCAAAGGTTATTTATCTATTTTTAAAGACAACAAAATAGTATAGGTTAGGGTGAATTCAACTTGTACTAACAGAAAAGTATTACACGCACTCTAGTTGACTAAACAATTAGCTACACACAAGTTTGCTATGAGTTGTACTTTACAAAATTAGTTGAGTAATATATAATAGCAATAACCTCAATTACGTTTGCACCAACCTCTTGTTCTAAGTACCTGGCCAGGACATCCAAGCCAAAGAAGCACAGCGCACATATCTCAAAGCTAGATGGGGCCATCCTGCATGAGGATCAAGGAAAGAACACACACAAAGACTTAACTAACAGTCACTGGACTCATGAGTTCGCTGAAGCTCTTTTTATTCAGGGTGAGAAACACGTAGAGAAATTCAGCTATAAGATGAAGCACCAGTTAATGGCAGCAATATAATACTTTTGTAGTTTAGGCTTAAAAAATAGGTAGGCAGCAAGTTTTTATTATTTTCTACTATTGTAAGTATAGATACTTGGAATTCAGAGAACTGGCAACTAGGCCTGGATTCCTGTTGTAAGCAGGAATTCACACTGAGTTCCATTTCTTTTCTAAAAGAAGTTATAAAAAGCCCAAGTGAAGTAGGATCTGTAGTGACTATGATGTGGATATTATTATTATTTTTTTTTAGCAACCGTAAGTAACTTCCACTTTAAGATCCTGATGGTAAATATGATTTTAAAATAAGAAGGAAATATAAATGTCTAAAATATTTTAGACCTTAAGGGTATGGATGAAAAGAAGGTGGTGTGTATTAAGTTTAGGTGGAAAATGAAGGCATCAAGACCTCTGCCAGGACCTTACTGTGGCATGTGTCACACAGTGGGGAGCTTACCTAGGCGCCATTCTTTATATATATATATATATATATTTACTATACTTTAATAAATAAATACATGTTCTGAGGTACATGTGCAGATCTTGCAGGATTGTTACATAGGTAAACACATTCCATGGTGGTTTACTGTCTCCATCCCCCCCGTCACCTACATCAGGAATTTCTCCCAATGTTATCCCTCCCAAACCTCCCTATCGCCCGGCCTCCCTCCGCCTCGCCTTCTGCAACAGACCCCAGTGTGTGATGTTCCCCTCCCTGAGTCCATTTGTTCTCATTGTTCAACACCAACCTATGAGTGAGAACATGTGGTGTTTGGTTTTCTGTTCTTGTGTCAGTTTGCTGAGAATAATGGTTTCCAGATTCATCCATGTCCCTATGAAGGACACAAACTCATCGCTTTTTATGGCTGTGTAGTCCGTGGTGTATATGTGCCACATTTTCTTTTTCCAGTCTATCATTGATTGATATTTAGGTTGGTTCCAGGTCTTTGCTATTGTAAACAGTGCCACAACGAACATTCATGTGCATGTGTCTTTATAATAGAATGATTTATAATCCTTTGGGTATATACCCAGTAACGGGACTACTGGGTCAAATGTATTTCTATTTCTAGATCCTTGAGGAATCTACCTGGGTACCTTTCTTAAGATATGCTGCTCGTCTGTGATAGAAGTGCCTGCCGGGTGGGCCTTTGTTCAGTTAATCCTATAAAACGATTTCAAAGCGGCTTCTGAATTTTTTTTGTTGTTGTTATTTTTGAGACAAGTTCTTGCTCTGTTGCTCAGGCTGGAGTGCAGTGACATGATCCCTGCTCACTGCAACCTCCACATCCTATGATCAAGTGATCTTCCAACCTCAGCCTCCCAAGTAGCTGGAACCACAGGTGTGTGTCAACATGCCCAACTAATTTTCCTATTTTTTTGTAGAGACAGGGTTTTGCCATGCTGCCCGTTCTGTTCTCAAACTCCTGTGCTCAAGTGATCCTCTTACCTTGGCCTCCCAAAGTACTGGGATTAAAAACCTGATATTTTTAAAGTCAACGAAAAAGTATAGGTTCAGGGGGCCAGGTGCAGTGGCTCACGTCTGTAATCCCACCACTTTGGGAGCCCGAGGCAGGCGGATCACGAGGTCAAGAGATCGAGACCATCCTGGCCAACATGGTGAAATCCTGTCTCTACTAAAAATACAAAAAATAGCCGGGCATGGAGGCATGCGCCTGTGGTCCCAGCTACCTGGGAGGCTAAGGTGGAAGAATTGCTTGAACCCAGGAGGCGGAGGTTGCAGTGAGCCAAGATTGGGCCACTGCACTCCAGCCTGGATGACAGAGTGAGACGCCGTCTCAAAAAAAAAGAAAAAGAGGTATAGGTTCAGAAGAATTAAACTTGTATTAACAGAAAAGCATTACACACAGTCTAGTTGACTAAACAATTAGCTACATACACGTTTGCTATGGGTTGTACTTTACAAAATTAGTTGAGTCTAAAAAGTACATGCATATATATTTATTTTTCTCTAAATGAAAGTAAATATCCATGTTCCCCTTTCTTGCTGTCTTCAAATTAGTGGAAAATTCAACATGAGTCAGTGTACATTCTCTCTCTTATGATGGTTATGTATGAATCCACATATACCTCTGAAGAAGTTGTGAGTTGACTGGGAAAAAAGAGGAATGCCTCTAACTGTCATCTTTTCCTAATTGCCCTCTGTAGATTATTGAAGGCTAGCAATTTCACTGCCACTGTGCCAGGCAGGGCACATGGACTCTGCTGAGACTGGGGCCCTGGTGTGCAGGGTCTAGCCCCAGGATTCGATATTACTCTTTTGGGTCCTACATTTTTTCTCTTAGGATATTTATCCTAACACAGAGTGTTTTTATTCTCTCTGTTTGCAATGCCCTGCTGTTATTACATAAGTCTTTATCAATCACACTTTATGGCTTTAAATCCCCAGGTTCCTAATTGTTTACAAAGGTTTGTTCCTCAGTGTGGGCTCTGAAAATGCCATCCCCACTGCCAGTTACCAGCTATGGCTGTGCTCTCTAAAATCTCTCTTAGATTTGTCTGCCCTTTTCCTTATACTGGACTGTAAGAGGTTGTTACAGATAGGGTTGGATTTTTGGCAGCAAAAGAACAGCTTCCAGGCTAAGAAATATCTGAAAAAAAATCAGTCCAGTGTGCCAAAGTCATTTCTTTTGGATGCCTCCAGTGACAAGCCATGAGAACCATTGTGGCGGAAGCAGCCCAGGGTTTCATTGCTTCCTATGTTCTCTGGATAATATTCAAATAAACAGAACAAAGCTGAATGAAGAAAATTCATTGTTCCATCTTCCATTTACCAAAAAGACTTGACTGACAGATGTCCATATTGTCCTAATTGTTATTTTTGCAGTATTTTATTCTTTACTCTCAACATGTTTTTTGTTTGTTTTTACTTAAATCTTCAACCTCTTATACATTTTACCAAGGGGATAATCTAGTCTAATTCCTTCACTTGAAAGAGTATGACGTTGGCTGGGTGCAGTGGCTCATATCTATAATCCCAGCGGTTTGGGAGGCCAAAGTGGGCAGATCACCTGAGGTCAAGAGTTCTAGATCAGGCTGACCAACATGGTGAAACTCCATCTCTACTAAAAAAAACAAAAATTAGCTGGGTGTGGTGGCGGAGGCTGAAGCTGGAGAATCACTTGAACCCAGGAAGTGAAGGTTGCAGTGAGCTGAGATTGTGCCACTGCACTCCAGCCTGGGTGACATAGCAAAACCCTGTCTCAAAAAAAAAAAAAAAAGTATGAAGTTGCGTCTGTTTGATTTCTTGAGTGACTACATTGCAATGAATGTTGAAATAGGCTGCTGTTTAAATTTTAATTCACACCCCTTGCAGGGGAATGGGGGAGCTCATTGAATTAAAGTTTAAACTAGTAATGAAAGACTATCCTCTTAACAAGCATCAAACAAGCACAAATGAAGCAAAAATAGGCCATTTAGTTTGCAATGTGCTCATCTTCATATTAGAACAACTCTACTTAAACACAGTTATTGTGCTGATAAACATCAGTCATTAAAGAGGCCTCTTTACCTTCTACTGTATTAAACTTACTATCATATGTAGCACCTGAAATACTTGAGGTCCTGTTTTTATTGAAACACATATATATATAGGTTTTTCTGTTTTAAAATAAAAGGTCATCGTAGTCTTCAGAGTGTATATTTGGAATAAAGGTATTGAATCTGGAAAACATTATTTAATGAAGAATCCATATCATTTAAACATAGAAACAAATTTTATTCATACTTGTTGAATTAATGCCCTCAGAATCTAAGAGAACCACATTTAGTTGGTACATCCTACTTAGTTTCTGTTTATCTGGAGTTTACTTTGTCTGAAAGAGAATGAAATATCATTATCCAAAATACGTAAAACAAGCATCTTTAAAAAATGAAACCTATCATTTCAAAATATTTTGTAGTCTTCACTTGAAAAATTGAATGAGAATCAACCAATTTTTTAAGGCAACCACTGTGAATATATTTAAAACTTTGGAGACTCAGTAGTTTGAGTTTTCATAGATAATATAATTAATTTAGATTCGGATTTAGCACCATCTTACTTTAATGGCAAATTAAGAATCCTTCTATTGAAGACCACCTGGCAATCTGGAACATTTTAGCTGCTGTCAGGCAAATCATCTTCAAAACAAGGACTAGATTTGTTAAAAAGGAACCAGATGACTTCAGACTACAAACCCTCTCTTAAGAACATTTTTTTTCTTTTTCCTGATAAAGTCAATTTTGTAACTCTCTTAAGAGCATTTCATACGCAACAGCATGTGTCCTCTTTTTGAGCACTGCTCTAAGGATGGTTCAGCGGGACTTTTCATGACAATTAGGTTGATGCCTAGAATGCACAGTGAGAGGAAGTTCTAATACATTTTGAAGCTCCCAAGATATGTTCTTGACTGCCTTTAGGCACCTGAAATTATTATATAAGATTTACTATTCATCTAATATGAAGCTATTTGGTGCATTTGTAGAACTTTTGAAGTTGCTTTTGTCTCCAGTGTCCTTATTCATGGATCAAGGTTTTAAAATAATGCAATTCCAATGAATCAACAGTTATGCTGCTGTTTGTGCTTCAGGTAAGCCTCCGTTTAAATTTCATCCGAAGCAGTTCACCAGCCTTAACTTTCAATTGAACATCATTGGCACCCACAATGGTCCAAGAAAACACCTTGGCTAATGAGATTACATCATCATGTGTTACAGCATTTACAGTATCAAGTTCCCATATAAATGCAAACTATAACATCTGTGTAAAAGTAGATAGAATTCAAATATTTCTTCATATATGCTGACTTTTGCACTGTCTGCAATTCTCTGTTCCCAAGCACAAAATCTATTAGAATTGCCTATAGGAACTATTGTCACCACTCTTGTATAAGTTTTGTTGATTTTGATGAGGTTTGTATGCTTTTTCCAAACGGTACAATGATTTGGAAGCTCAGGGGAGATGTCCCATGATATTTTTCCCTCCCCACCACAAGACGTGGCATGTGGTTGTCATTCAGTAAGTAGTTGCCAAATAGTAGATTAAAGAGCTTTTCCAAGGAACCAAGTTTCACCAGTTCCATACATTGGAAAGCAAGACTTGTATCTTTTGCTTCAAATGTTAAAAAAAGTTTTAAATAGTTTTCAACATCTACTCAGACCCTGGCATCTCACAATACTATTATTTCATTGAGCAGTCATCAGATAGTTTTTAAACATCTCTCATATTGCAAGCCCCTTGCCAATTTCCCCAAATGCAAAGATGAGTGGCATGTGTTCTCTGAATGCAAAGCTCTCTGACCAATAGGGAAAAGACACATGAAAACTATTACAGAGTGAGCGATGTGTGCTATGGTGCAATATTGCACACAGTGCTGTAGGTTTGCAGAGGAGAGTATTAAATGTTGCTTTGCCTTGTGGATAGGGATGAACAGGATGGTGAGAGATAACTTAAGACAGCTTTTTTGATGAAGGATGTGAAGAATGTTCCAGGTGGACAAGAAAATGACCCTCCAGGCAGATAAAGTGAGTTTTATAGAGGTATAGAGGATGGAAAGAACTTAATTTGGAATTGAAGCATTGGGATGGGTTGTGGGAAAGTGTTGCTGGAAAGGACAGCTTTATTGTGATAGATTTTATATGTTGTAGTAAGTTTGAAATTGTTTTTACAGGCAGTGAACGAGGCTTCATATTAATTTTGCAGGTCCATTATATGCCAAATTTCCTTGAAGGCTTAAGTGAAAATTTGGTTTTTAAATTTATTTTATTTATTTGTCTATTTTTTGAGGTGGAGTCTTACTCTGTCACCCAGGCTGGAGTGCAGTGGTGCGATCTTGGCTCACTGCAACCTCTACCCCCTGGGTTCAAGAGATTCTCCTGCCTCAGTCTCCTGGGCAGCTGGGACTACAGGTACCTGCCGCCATGCCTGGCTAATCAGAAAAGGGTAAAGGAGTTCATAGTTTTGTTCCTTTGTTTGCCAAGGTTGCTGTTGATATTTACTCCAAAGTGGCCAATAGAACTAATGTCATTCGAAATTTCAGAGGTTACTGTCTTTTTGCCTCTGGACTCAGAGTACTGTAATGTTTATTTGCTTTGCTCTTATTTATTTTTAATTGCTTTATTGAGACATAATCCTCATAATCCTCAGAACATTCAATTCACCAAAATATATTCGTAGAATTGTACAATCATTACTAGAATAAATTTGAGAACATTTTCGTAACCCTAAAAAGAAACATCATGTCCATTACCAGTCACTCCTCATTCACCTCTATCCTTCCCCATTTCCTTATGCCTATGCAACAGCTAACCCATTTTCTGTATCTATAGATTTGAATCTATCTGTTTCACATAAAGGCAATCATACAATATATAGTCTTCTGGCTTCTTTCACTTAGCATAATGTTTTCAAGGTTCATTTATGTTGTGGCGCATATCAACACTTCATTCCTTGTTGTGGCTGAATAATATCCCATCATAAGGCTATACCACTTTTTGTCTATTCCTCTGTCAGTTAATAGAGACTGGCAAAGTGGATTGTTTTCACTTTTTGGTTATTGCAAATTATGCTACTATGAACATTTGTGTATGAATTTTTGCATGGATATATGTTTTGTTTTTCTTGATTAGATACTTAGGAATAGAACTTTTGGGTCATATGTAAGTCCCTGTTGAGTATTTTGAGAAACTGCCAAACTGTTTTCCAAAGTGGTTGGATTTGATTTATTTTAACCTTATCTTACATCTACTTTGAATAAGAATTTGATTCAACTTGATACAGACACTTGAGTTTGACATTGTGTTCCCTCTCTGAGACTTCAAGACAATAACATTTCTCGAGCTCACTCTTGTGTGTTCCGCATAAGACAAATGATTAGAATAATGAGAGGGCTTGTGTTGTCTTATGTGCCAGAATCAGGCTCTCTGTGACTTTCATTATAAGGTGGTGTTTTAGTTACTTGAGGTCTTGCCAGACCTTATTTCCTTAGTGTCTTCAGTTGCCCTCAAGTAGTGAGTGTTAGCTCTATCCAAGCAAGGGTTTCAGGCTGAAACAATGAAGTTGGTTCATATAAGGCCACACATGCCTTGATTCTTCCCTGTAAAATTACTAGTTGAGGATGATTCCTTGACAAAGCATGGGTATCTTGAGATATTCTACGGCTTGATTAGTCTGTGTACTATGGTACCATATGAATAGACATATAAAAATTGGTGGTTGCTCATAAGTGTGTCAAATACCTGAGATTAGAGCTAAAGCTAAGAGGCCCAAGTCCTCTAGACCACCACACCCTGAGCAGTGGAGAGCATGCAGAGAACTTTTGCTGGACTGAATACAATCTGTGCAGTGATGAGAGGCTGAAGGAATGAACAGTGATGTGTGTTATGCACTGAGGTGTTACAAAGACTAGCTACCTTAAGCAATCTAGAGAGCTCTGAAACATTGGAAATAATTTTTCTTGATACACACAAAGACCTCTAAAGGCTTTGATACCTAAAGACCTCTGCAGGTCCTGTGTGAAAAACTCCTCCCTCTCATGCAGTCCTCTGATGAGGCATTAGAGACCTGGTGACAGCTGTCGTCAACAGCAGATAAAAGTCACGTGGGGCTACTACCAATATGGGGAGCTGCTGATGGGAACAATTAGAGTCTAGGGAGAACATTCTCTAAAACTGCCTCTAGAGTCATTGCTCTCAGTATCTTCTTATGTGAGAAGCATGTTAAGTATCACTTTGGAAAGAATTCATTTTTCAATCATGTCTCCCAGCCTCTGCCAATTGAGGATGAGTAGTTTGAAGAAAAAAATGGCCAACTACGTCTCATAATTGCCAACCTCACACTTGACCATTATTTTATTTCCTGTCTTTCCTGTGTACTAAGAATAAAGGATTTATAATTTCTTTCCAAGAAATATGCATGGATTCTGGTCCTCCTGGAGGGACCTGGTGTTATTAACCATCTCTCAAATGTCTGGTGATAAATACAATTCAGAAGGAAAATATTCTATAAAAATATAGTTTCTACATCAAACCTCCAAAACTTATTTAAATCATTTTAGAAATTATAAATTAACAATTGCAAAAACAAGGACTAGAGAGAAATTTCCCACATTGGCAAGTGTTTTTGTTCTACACTGATTTGTATGTTTACTACATGGCAGCTTCTTGTAACGCTTTGTCTAGCCATGTTGCTGCCAAAAATGAAAATGATCTTTTTTATAATGAGGAAAAATAGCTTTCTGTTATAGAGCATTACTGCCTCATACTATAATTAGCAGGGGGAGATCATGGGATTTGGAGTTTGTCAGATCTGAGTTAGAATTCCATTCCAGCAGAGACTGGTTTTGGACAAGAGGCTTGTCTTCTTCAGCCCACACTTTCCTCAGTTTATAAACATGGATAACACCTATCTTGGGAACATTTCATCTGATGGAGCATGTTATTCTGGTGGCCAAGAGTTTTGTTTGTTTCTCATCTAGAATCATCAGCTAGGAAGCCCTCATTTTAAAAATCGATATTTGATTAGAGCAGTGGTCCTCAATTTGGGATGGCTTCACTTCTGAAGGTTCAACTGGCAAATCCTGGAGGCATTTTGGTTGTCACATCTTAAGGTGTGGGTGCTGTGCTACTGAAAACCAGTGGGATAGAGGCCAGGGATGCAGGTAAACATTCTACGTTGTATCAGATAGCTCCCTCCCTACCCTTAACAAAGACTTATCTGGCCCCAAATTTCAATAGTGCTGAACTTAAGAAACCTGGTTTAGAGGAAGAAAAAAAAATGATGCTCCCATTATGAGAAACTCTTCATAAAGGATAAAGTATTGATGTGGCAAATATCCCTCTTCTTAAGAGACTGTGGTGAGGAATAAGAGAGAATTACAGTGTGAACATACTGGGTTTTAAGTATTTAAAGCATCTGAGGAAGATGAGGGTTGTTAACATGCAAGAGTATAAAAACTTCTGGAAAGATATGTTATGAAAATGAGCTTATGTGATGTGAAGCTTGACCCTATCTGTGTCGTTATGAGTGGAGAAGTGCAAAGTGAAACAGCAGTTTAGAAGCCATGCAAGGCTGCACTTAGTTCCATCTCCATTGTTGTTACCTGTGTGACCTCGGAGGAGTGACTACACCTGTCTGAGCCTTGGTCCCTTCACTATAAAGTATAAGTATTAATACCTGCCTTCAGAGATTGTGAATTTTCTATTTCTTCTCTCTTTTTTTTTTCTTTTGAGATGGAGTCTGACTCTGTTGAGCAGGCTGGACTGCTGTGGTGTGATCTTGGCTCACTGCAGCCTCTGGCTCCCGGATTCAAGTGATTCTCCCACCTCAGCCTCCTGAGTAGCTGTGATGACAGTCACCGCCACAAAACCCAGATAATTTTTGTACGTTTAGTACAGGTGGAGTTTTGTCATGTTAGCCAGGTTGGTCTTGCACTCTTGACCACAGGTGATACTCCCGCCTTGACCTCCCAAAGTGCTGGGATGATAGGCGTGAGCCACCACACCAGCCTGAATTTTCTATTTTTATTAAGATTAATGAATTGATAAAGTGTTTAAAACGTTATACAGAATCAATCAATTTCAGTCTTTTTCTCATGATTAAGTTTGAGAATTAGAGTTGTAGATATAAAAGTTATTTTTTTTTTATTTTTTGAAAGAAAAAGAGAGAAAAGAAAGAGCAAAAGAAAGAAAGAAAAAAGAATGAAAGAGAGAAAGAAAGAGGAAGAGAAAGAGGGAGAGAGAACGAGATTCTTGTTCTATTGCCCAGGCTAGAATGCAGTCTAAAATGGATATTAACAACCTCTTTTATGCCAATAATTGTGCTTAACAATGGAGACAAGAAGGAATAAGGGATGAAAAAATAACAAACAAGCAGCCAACCAATATTTTATTTAAACCTGTGAGATGCTATGCAATTGCTGAGGAGTGATTTACTTCCAATTATGTGGTCACTTTTAAAATAGGTGTAATGTGATACCGAGAAAAATGTATGTTTTGT